>JARQZJ010000091.1:14827500-15097500 GCA_030704895.1 Henosepilachna vigintioctopunctata
AGGAAGGATTAGCAACATCGTATGAACACAGGACGGAGACCCGACCTCAGATGCCTTGTGAAGAGTGTTGCCAATATCTATTTTCGAAATTCAACCAATATCGAAGCATATTTTCCTAAATTGGGGGAAAAGTTACCCTTCCCATAAATTCTCCACTTAATGAAATGAAGGAAAGAATTGGAGAAATACAATTTTTCTCGATATTTTTGTTATAGCTTTCGCCCTATCTCGGCATTAAATATTTTATTGGATGGAATAAATTTGACAATATACCACCCTGTTCTTTTATTGCCTCTAGCAGTCAATGAAGAAATTATTGTGTTTGTGTCTGATCTGCTTTCGTTTTTATCATTTTTCAAATTGTAGTTTGCTTTCCACTGATGCGTTGTCAAATGGAAGCACAAGACAGGAGCATCAGATAAAACTGGGTAAATCTGTGGTTCATTATCGTCAGAATTTCGTCCGTAGACTCTGATGTACCTGAGATTACTGATTTTAGGATTTAGTCATTTATTGGTCTATCATTTAATGATGGATTAATTATAAGTTTATACGCAAATGCCGATTTGATAAATTCCCGAAGTTTTCCAGCATAGAAGCAATTTCCACACCAAGCCCTAAACGAGTTGGATTTTCTCTCAATTGGGGCATTTCCCCACATATTGGCAACACAGCTTGATAATGTAATCTGCCCGCAGAACACCAACGTTTTCGGAGAAAACTAACAATATTTCTATACGATCTAGGACCAGCAATTTCTTCGAAATTTTCACCAAAATTTCAGAAGAAAAGGCAAAAAAGAAGACAAAGAGCCATATAGAAGAAAATGTGAACATCGGAAAATTTCAAATATATCAGGAATAAATATTTTATGCTTATTGAAGAAAGAAAGCAGTTGGTCCTCAAATATCTTCTGAAGATATCTTTTGAAGAAACTTCGAGTAGTGCTATGACGATATTTCTTCAAACTAGAAGAATCATATTTATTTTAATGTTTATTTTGCACTCTTTGAATTATTTTAACTTTCTGATACCTTTCCAGATAGTTAAACTATAACTTCTATTTATTTGGATTGTGTTTTCGCAATTTTTCAGCAAGTTTTACGCGTTCAACTTCGTGATTGAAAACCTTCTCGTAATCTACGCATTCAGATTGATTGTTGGGTACTCTGAACGCAATAAATCTCAAATCCAATAACCTTTGCGATGTGCACTCTCACCGATTTCGAATGAAAAAGTTCTATTTTTACCGTACAGTTACAAGTGTTATTCTGAAAATAGCAGATCGTAACAGAAACAGACAATATTGATGTTTATACACCTTACCAAATTTGAGATTGAACCACCTCGAGAAGTTGAATTCGTTTTCCATGCCAGAAACTACGAGACTCCGTTTTTCTGGGATCAACGCATAGAACCTTCAGATTGATTGATTGTTTCATATTTTTGGAAGATGTTCCACTTTGTTGAAATGTCAATGTGCGTAGTTAATGAATCGTTCAACTTTTCTATGTAATCACTAGATAAATCGTAACGAAAATATTGCTCATCAAATTGAAAACCAGAACATTGAAAGGGTAAAAGTTGTTGAAGGCATTTTGTTAGATGACAAATTGACTTTCAGTGATCACGTCGACTTCATATCGTATGAAATCAAGAAAATCAACTTCCTGAAAAAAATCAGTAAAAATCTGACGACATATGTAAAGTTATTGCTCTTCGAGACAATAATGATGCTACACTTTGAGTACTTATTATTATTTAAAGAAAAAACTCAGCAGCTACAAAAATTGCAGAATAGAGCTATGCGAACAATTTTGAAATGTAATTGAATTATAAAATGTAAATGAAATTGCTTCGAACTAATGTCAGTTAAACAGAGAATGCTTTCTGTCACATAAATATATTCTTATATATTTATGTGGCATAAATTTGAAATTACAAACAAATTTTTTCACATAGAAAAACAAAAAATGTAACATGTGTCAGTGATGTTCATGCTCATAATACAAGAAATGCTGACAGTTTCTACATGCGAGTTTGTAAGCTTTATAAATCTAGAAATAGTATATCGAAGGATTCAATGCATTTAATGAAATGCCTAGCTCCATACAAACATTTAATGACTTTAAGGTTAAAGGATGAAAGAACATGTTAACTACCCTAACGTCGATTTTCAATTTTCGTGTCTCATAATTAAATTGAGGGTGCAATATTATTTTGTTCCCCAAAATACAAAAAATTTGTTTTTCTGCTGGACTAGGATATTTTAAGAGTACATTCGCTAGTTTTTTCAAGTAACCAAGATATTATTTCGCACACAAATGTCTCTACAAGAAGAATGTTCTAAATGAGAAATATTCTCAGATATAATGTTTGAGAAGATACGAAATGAAATAAAAGTGGAATATTCGAGAAGTTACTATTTGCTTAATTTTTCGTTTTGAAAATAAAAAAATGTTTCCCATGAACCTAGAAAGTGGATACTATCCAAATAATTCATTTTATATTTCAATTTAATATAGTTTATCAATGAAATGGTACAGAAAACTGTATAACTGTTTATTGTATGACATATTCAATAATAAACGAGATGGGTGTTTTACCACTAGTGAGGCTTCTCCAGATTGGAAGAAGCCACTGTAATGGTTAAATATACAACACTTTTGTTTGAATGAAAGTTATGATGATATAGAAAACTATATTGTCCACCATTTCATCCATCAAATGAATTTATATCAAGAAACGACTACCAAAAACCAATATGTATTTTATGTCTGCCACAGGAACGACATATAGAGAGGGATTTCTCTTAATGACTAAGTTATAGACATCCAAAAACACTTCTTTTCAATTTCAAAGTAAAACAAATGTAGAAAAAACATATCAAAAACAACAATTTTGTTCATAGTGATCACCAGTTGAATTCAGACAAATTTATTTTTTGTACATACCTACATAAAAAACAGAATACTTATTAAATGACACGGAGATTCCGCTTATCTCTTGGTGAAACATTATGTTAAAAACAATAAACTACAAATTAACACATTCAACTTAAGTTTCACTGAATATATTAAAAACTCTACATATGTTTCGGGTGGTTAACCCATTATCAAGGGTATACAAAATTACTGATTACTAAGTAATATTGTATACTCTTGATAATGAGTTAACCACTTGAAACATATGTAGTTTTCAATATATTATGAAAATTAAGTCAAGTGTGTTAATTTTCAATTTATTGTTCAGAATACTTATATTTTAAAATGTTTCAATTGTGAAAAAAAATTATATCAACTTTTTGACTATTAAAATGAAGCTTTCTCGAAGACTATGTTTCTAAGACTATGTTATGAGAACGTATTCATAAATCGTTGAACATCGCAATATTAATAGTAACGTTTGAAATCTAGGTTTGAAATTCTTGACTGATATATTTGAATGAATATCTACTTTTTTAAGCATATACATGATATAATACGAGAATAAGATATTATAAGATATACGTATTATAAATATAGGATGATTTTTTTGCATCGGAAATGAATGATGTTGGATATTATGACATAGCATATCCAATGTGAAATCGATTTTCCGAAGAACAAATACTAAGTGTTTTCTGTCAAAACACTTATCAAAGCAAACACAAGTTCACACAACATCATGTGGGCGAGATAGACAGATAAACTGGGTCCTTGAATTTTACTCCGTACATTTGGTATTTTTGTCACATAATTTATCCTCAGCTATAAATATCGACAGAGTGTCTGAAATTGCTTTTTCGGAATCGCTTAACTCAGTTCGAGTACATTCATGGCCACGTCTCAGAGAAAACCCGTGCCTTAGTATAATTTTTAGATGTTTTCCTTGCACTTATCCGTTCAATCATATTTCAAGAGTCTATGAAAACAAAACGAATGTTCGGATGTTTCAAGGTATTTTACAGGATAATAATAGGAAGAGTTTATTTAGTGCAAACTACTCGAGAAAAATATCTATTAAAAACTGTAACCTTGAGAATTTTCAGTTCATGCTGGAATAGAAAACCTTCACTAGGAGTTAACTATGGAGATTTGATAGGAAGCACTGTGGTTGGTGGAGTAACCAAGTTGGTGAAGACCACGTCATTGTTTTATTGTTGAATCTTACTCATTCTTGTTAGGCTCGTCGAAAAAGTATACTCAATTTGATCAGATTCATAATAGAATTTTTGATCTTCATGCAATTATTTGAAGATACACCTTGTCAATAGTATCAGTAGAAATCAGTAGTATGTACGAATTGTTCAGATTCGAAAGATGGAAATAAATACTATATAAAACAGACTGAAAAGTGCTTCCAAACAAGACTGCATGAATATCTACACTAAAGACAATTAGCTTTTTGTGAACACATTAAAACTTCAGGACATACCATTTAGGCATCTTCCAAATTAGAAGTATTCGAAACTAGTCGAATAAAGAATTGTTCAGTCAGTGATTTTTAGACAAGTTTTTTTATTAATACCTCTCATTTAAATATGAACTAACACATAGTAGATTCATCGTCCATTGAATTGATTTATTTTTATTTCATAAATATAAAATATATAAGAATTATATTTTAAATATAAATTTAATTCACTTATTCATTCTTTTTCTGTAATCGATTCTTTTTTCCAAATTTCTCTAGGCTCAAATTTTTGTGTGATTTTAATTGAATTTTTACTATGTATTCAGTTATTTCGAATTATTGCCAGGAAGAAATTTGTGGTTGCTCAAAGTTTTAGAAAGTCTTTATGCTTGAAAATTTTTTTGGGTAACCTTGAAACTCCATTGAGATTTATAAGTAATTTCACATTATGTTAATTTAAGTTTTCCAATATTTCGAGAATATTTTAGTTGTTCCGATAGTAATCATTTTTCAATTATAAAAGTTATTTTTATGATATATATTTTTTTCAAATGTACAATTAAAGCATATATATGTTAATTCTGCACAATACAGTTGTTGGTTATAAACAAAAAAAGCTTCGTTATATTCAAACTTGGCACGCATGTCAATGGAAAATGGCACATTTTCGTGAGATTTAATGCCGCATGGAAAGAACCAAGGTTGAGAGTAATTAAAATGTCCAATCCGGAAATCCCGATCTCAGTTCAGCAAATTTGAATCTTGGCCTTTTCCGAGAATAGAACTGCTTGAAAGGTGGCTCAATCAAAATATATCTTGAGAATTGCGTTTACTTTGGACTGGACGTATTGATACCAAGTTCAAACTGATGTAAGACTGGTTGCATAGAAGGTTTAGTCAGTGCCGATTTGTACGTATAGTTGCTTTTCACGCATAAACACTATTGAAAGATGATCTTCTATTCTGTTCGAATATAATAGCCAATTGAAAACGATCAATGAAAGAGTGATATAGTTCAGATTTTGTGTCGTGAGGTAAACATTACTTTCATTGAGAAACACATATTCATTTACAAAATATAGATCTTCAAACTCATTGTTCCAGAAAGTAATACAAAACACCAACCTATTCCAGTGGCTTCATGAGATTTTTGAGGTTGTACATATAGGTACCTCTAGTTATCAAACAGGATAATTTGTAATTTGAGTAAAACTAAGTAGTTTGTAACTTTCACTTTAATTCAGTCAAATATGACAATATTGTTTCGCCAAAACAGTGGTTTCATCACTATTTTTCATCATTATTTATATGATAAACTGTGTTTCATCTACATCTGATAGGGGATAAACAGTTTATCATTTTCATCTATCATCTCCACTGTGATGTGAAACAATATTGTCATGTTTGACTGAATTACAGTGAAAATTACAAACTACTTGGTTTTATTGAAATTATGTTGTTAAATTTTCATCAAGTATCGGCTCAATCGGTTAGTGAGGATAATTCATATAAACACAATATTTGATTAATTCGTAGAAAAGGTTGAACAATTTTGGGGCTATGCTCACATATAAGTGTGAGAGCAATAAATATTCACTTCAAAGGGTACAGTTATGTTGGAGCTGTGATAAAGCATAAAAGCAGCGATGAGAGTGGAGATAGAAGCAATGCAAAATACATTTCAATTCGGGTGAGTGTATACTGCAGCTGTGATAATCATTAAAAGCAATGATAAAATTGTACATTCAATACAATTCTATACAGCATACCTCCGACAAAAAAAACGATATCTGAGAATATGTATTTCGAAAATGAATGATTTTGAAGAATTGATGTGTTTATTTTCAAGTACAGTAGAATCTCGATTATCCGAACCTCGATTATCCGAATATTCGATTATCCGAACTCATTCGTCTTGGCTGTAATTATGTACCAAGTTAGAAATATTTTGTCGGCGCAACGAGACACGTTACGACAAGTTTATTTTCCCACCTCCGACCGTGTACTTTGTCGGCGCAACGACACATGTTACGACAAGTTTATTCCCTCAATTGTTTGCGGGATAATGTTTGTTATTGTTTTAGTTGCTTTGATAGCGATCAACTGACAGGTTGTCTTATTATTTGTATAAATTTTATGTTGGAAATTTAAAATGTCGAAGCGAAAAAGAGTAGTGTTGTCTCTTAAAGACAAAGTGAAGATAATTGAGAGTTTAAAAAATGGTGAAACTGGCAGTAAGTTGGCACAAGTATATGGTGTAGGAGCTTCTACGATATCCGAAATTAAAAGAATTCTGATTCTATAATGAAATTCACCAACGCGCTTGAGAAAGAAGATGGAAGCTCGCAACGTAAAGTTATGAAAAAATCTCAAAATGAAATTCTGGAGAATGCAGTTTTTACTTGGTTCTTACAAAAGAGAGCATGCGGCCAGCCCATATCTGGACCTCTGTTATGTGAAAAAGCATTAGACTTTAATCAAAAGCTTGGTGGTGATACTTCTTTCAAGGCGAGCTGTGGCTGGTTAGCAAAATTCAAATCTAGACATGGAATTCGAGAACTGGAGATTCAGGGAGAAAAACTGTCTGCTAACGTTGCATCGGCCGACTCTTTTGTAGACGAATTAAAAGAATTTCTAGATGAAAAAGAATACGATTTAGATTTTGTATACAATGCGGACGAAACAGGTCTTAATTGGAAATCTCTACCAAGCAGATCATTAGCATCGCGTCGTGAAAATGCAGCACCGGGGCACAAAGTGAGTAAGGACAGAGTTACAGTTATGGTTTGCGCAAACGCTAAGGGAACACATAGATTGCCACTGCTACTTATTGGAAAATCAAAAAATCCGCGCTGTTTCAAAAATGTTAAAATGCCGTTAACTTACGCTAACCAACAAAAAGCGTGGATGAACACAGATATTTTTCTTACTTGGTATGAAAATACGTTTATTCCTGAGGTGAAGAAATTTCAAAAGGAAGTGGGAAAAGAAGGTGATGTATTGTTGTTATTAGATAATGCACCAACGCACCCTTCCGCTGAAACACTAAATCGAGAAAATGGAAAGTTCACGGTTAAGTTTTTGCCCCCTAACGTAACATCGATATTGCAACCTATGGACCAAAGTGTCATTGAAACTTTAAAACGTTTATACAGAAAGCAGCTACTGCGTCGCCTTTTGTCGGTAGATGATAGTGAAATAGAAACGATGTTAAAGTTTTTTAAAGAAATTAATTTAAAAGATTGTTGTTATATGCTGGTAGAAGCGTGGAACTCTGTGGAGTCGCAAACATTGAAAAGGGCATGGAATAAATTATTAAAATTAACTCTATCTAATTCTGTAATAAAACCACACGACGATTTTGAAGAAATAACAGAAATAATGAAAGTTCTTAGCATTGGTGAAGGGTGTGATGAAGAGAATATCAAGGAGTGGCTGAACTACGATAGTGAAGACCCTGGATTCCAAATATTAACTGATGAAGAAATTATTGAGGATTTGAACAGTAACGAGAGAGAAGATGAAGAAGAGACCGAAACTGAGGATGTAACTCACGTACCATCTCATGCAGAAGCTTTTGAAGCTCTGGATGTTGCTTTTAAGTGGTTTGAAAGACAAGATGAATCGGATCCCATACAGTTGTTACAATTGAAGCGCATCAGGGACTTGGCAGCAATGAAAAGATGTGATACATTACGTCAAAAATCAATAAAAAGTTATTTCAAACCAAAATCTTAAATCACATAATTATTAAGTAATATATTAATTTTCTATGTTTTTCTAAAGCCCATTACATAATAAAAAATGATACAATTTAAATATTGTTTGATTTGCTTTGAATTCGATTATCCGAACTACCCCTGGTTTTAATTGATTCGGATAATCGAGATTCTACTGTACTATATTAAAACTGTTGATAGTTAAAACACTATACTATAAAATAGTAGTCAAAAAACGGCAATTTTGTGCTCATCCTATAAATGTCAGAATGTATATCTATGGAGAATTTCATGATCGGTATAAAGATTCAGTGAAACGCTATGCAAAATTGTTTGAATATCTGATTGAGAAAATAGATATTTTTGATTACACCATGTGAACATTTATGGTAGGACTGGACGAAGATGAAGAAATAGACATAGCAGACCATTTCTACTTGAAGTGTGGGTAATAATGACAAAGCGATTCTAACGAGCAGTACACTGATGAAAAACTCTAGCCTATATTGGCTACACTTGAAATACAAGCAAGGAAAGAGACAAAGCAATTAACCCTACTATTATCGTTTCTCGGCTACTACGCTTTGCTCAATAATTCTGATCAACATAAAGATCTGCATTTAAAATTATTACGTAATTGTTCTAACTCCGTTATCTCTCATCGTTTATATAACCCAGAACACAAATACACCCTTTTCATACATAGAACGCCTGTCATCACTGGTACCTACTATCATTGACTTTTCTTAGGTAGTACGTACAGATTTTTGGGGATTTCTTCGTCAGTAGGCTCTATTGTAAAATTATTAAAAGATTCAAATCATGAAGTGCAATCCTATAATCGTTAAAATTATGACTATGAATTTGAATCCGGAAACGAAGGACATATGAAGGAAAATAGCATTTATCAATAATTTCCTACCTCTGTTTTTCACTGATTCACAATTATTTATGATACAATACTCGGCAAATAAATAATCAACGTGGTTACTTCACTGAATCACAGAATTGAACTAGTATTAATTTTTAGAGGAGTAAACTTGTCCAATTAGATAAACTTGTTAATGTTAAATATACTTTCCCTCATACATTTTAATATGAATAAATCGTAAGCGAAAAATTTCTAAAAGATATAAATGAAATTCACTTTCATGATCAATTGTTTGTTCAAGTTTTCATGAATATTGATAAAGTTGAAATCAGTTTGTAACTGATAAATTATGAATATTAGTGCATGAAAATATATGTATTGTTAGGTACGTAATTTACGTGCAACCTACTCCTTTTGGGAGAATTTTGGGCAAATATATTTTTCAGAGAAGTCGAATATTGATGATGTTTTTTTTTAACTCAGTGGACCCACAGTTTAACGCCGGTTCCGAACACAAACACCCATGCCTTCACCGGGGCTCGAACCCGAGTTCTACCGTACCATATGGTGCGAACTAACCGACTATGTAGTCGGATGTTCATTCGACTGAGCCACGGAGACCAGCTTTATGATACTGATACAATTTCAAATTTGGAGACTCACTAAAAAATAGCTCCAAAAACCTGTCAGGCATTCTTACTTTCCGATGAATATAAAATTTCCAACAATATTCAACTAAAACAGGAAAGTGGCTTCTGATCGAGATTGTAATAATACTTTGAATATTTGAGGATTATATATATATATATATATATATATATATATATATATATATATATATATATATATATATATATATATATATAGTAAATACTGAGACTCTTAATCGAAATATCGAAATATTTCAAATAAAACTCTCAGGGAGCTGTCTACACAAATGTTGTCAACGAGAACGAACCCATCACTTTCGAGAGTGAATATTAAGAGCGTTTCGAAAAATTCATCGATCTTGTTGAATGATAATAGGATACAATTGTTTCATCATTATTATGAATCATCAGTCCATATTTAATCTATCAATCAAGAATCGATGAATTAAGAGAAGTTCTAGAGAGTGAAATACTCACGTAGGCTCTCTCTATCGGCGAAAGGACGTATAAACACTCCGCCGATAGAGGGAGCCTACGTGAGTATTTCACTCTCTAGAACTTCTCTTAATTTGGTATGGGACCTATGTTCGTTTTGAAAGTCATCGATTCTTGATTGATAGATTAAATATGGACTGATGATTCATAATAATGATGAAACAATTGTATCCTATTATCATTCAACAAGATCGATGAATTTTTCGAAACGCTCTTAATATTCACTCTCGAAAGTGATGGGTTCGTTCTCGTTGACAACATTTGTGTAGACAGCTCCCTGAGAGTTTTATTTGAAATATTTCGATATTTCGATTAAGAGTCTCAGTATTTACTAGTATTGAATTACCTGTGAATCTTTGAACTATATATATATATATATATATATATATATATATATATATATATATATATATATATATATATATATATATATATATATATATATATATATATATATATATATATATATATATATATATATATATATATATATATATATATATATATATATATATATATATATATATATATAAGAAAATGAACACTAGAACATTCATTTGAAAAATTCAAATTAACCAAGAGAATGTTATAGTAGAGCTACATATGTGAACGTGTACGATGCGATGTCTCCATTATCCTTCAAGGGATAAATGTTAGAGAAATATTGAAATCGATGCCACACCTGATGGAAGTGCGAGACATATATATTTCGTTCTGCAAGGAACTCGCCAGTCGCACCACGTCCATCGAAGTGAGGCAAGGATTTCAATCCCCAAGCATCTTCTTGCGACTCCAAGTGGAAGACTGCGTAGAGTAATGAATACTCCACAATTTCATCTATAGGAATCAGTAGAAAACACCTTTGATTACAGACACACCAAGCATCGAAATTTCACATACCTTCTTTACCCGGTATCTACTAAATTGCAATGTCTATTTGACAAATATCATCATACGATGTTTTCAAATGTCAATAGGTTGCATTAGTAGTACGTTCACGTTTATTCCCGTATTTCAGAGGAATAAACGAAAATAAATGAATTTCGAGCGTACTACTAACGCAACCTATTGACATTTGAAAACATCGCATGTCTATTTGTCAAATAGACATTGCAATTTAGTATATACCTACAGGTAAAGAAGATATGTGAAATTTCGATGTTTGGTGTGTCTGTAATCGGAGAGGTGTTTTCTACTGATCCCTACAGATGGAATTGTGGAGTATTAAATACTCTACGGTCTTCCACTCGGAGTTCAAGAAGATGCTTGGGGGTTGAAATCGTTGCCTCACTTCGATAGACGTGGTGCGACTGACGAGTTCCTTGCAGAACGAAACATATATGTCTCGCACTTCCATCAGGTAGCATCGTTTTCAATATTTCTGTAACATTCATCCCTTGAAGGATAATGGAGACATCATCCACGTTCACATATCTAGCTCTACTATAACATGCTCTTGGTTAATTTGAGTTTTTCAAATAGATATATATATATATATATATATATATATATATATATATATATATATATATATATATATATATATATATATATATATATATATATATATATATATATTGATGTTTTCTATTAATGGGTGTCGCAAAATTAACGCACGATTTGAATTGAAAAGAACGTACAGTTTTCAGTAAGTTTTCGTAAAGTACATTGGAAAGGGTTATTTATGGAATAACACATAAGGTAAATGTCCACCCCGGCCAATTTTAATCACCGCAATGAGAGAGTACACAACCTGGAAATGCCTCATGCAGTAAAGTATTTCACTGTATGGCATGTATGGGCTGTATGGCAAGTGTCACTGGATTGTTGAAACATATTGGCCACATCAATATCATTCAATTTCGGTAAAAAGAACTGTGCTATCATGTCGTGATATCGAGCACCAATAACTGTTAGTGCTTGACCAGCCTCATCTTCGAAGAAGTAAAGTCCAATTATGCCCTTAGCCGAAAAGCCACACTAGAAAACTCAAATGTGGATGCTCGTTGTTGTGAACCTCAAGAGAGCTAGTTATGGCGATTAACTAACCCATAAAGTTGAAAATGTGCTTCGTCGCTTAGGACGATTTTGCTCGAAAAATCAGCATCCATTCGTTGATGCTCAATAATCCATTATGCAAACTGTCTTCTCTGTGTATAGTCATAAAGCTTTAATTGTTGTGTCAATTCAATTTTGTTAGCATGGAGACAGAGTTTTAGTGAGCATATGCTGTGGAAATGTTCTTGAAATTAGCAATTCTTTTCCACGAAGCCGAATTTAGGTTCCTATATTGTCACTCCGAGGCACTGCTTCGATATCGACATTTGAACAGCTTGTTTTTGGACTACTAGATTGTTTGGGGTCTTCCATGGTATTTCTGAATTTTTCTATTAAGCTCTCCACAGTTGACGAAGTTAAAACACTATTCCGAGCATATTTTGTATGAAATTTTCGAACTGCGTCCGCCAAATCTTCATTATTTTTGAAATATAGTTCAATAATGAAGGCACGTTGTTCGATCATGTAACGCCCTTTTTCACTAACCTAAACTATTAGCTGCCGATATGTCATTTTGTAGGGTTGCCAACACTGCAAAAATGGCGGCAAATTCAAATCTTGCGTTAATTTTGGAATATTTTTTAAATGTACCTACTATAATGTATTCTATTCTATTTTGATTTTTATTTTTTGGTTTATAATTTCACTCAAACAATTCAAATTGCATGAATAAATCTATCTATCTATAATATTTGTTGACACGATTGTTTTACCAATCGTGAATTCACCGTAGAAGGTGAATGTACCACCGAACGTTTTCCGTAACATATTAACATGTCACCACTAATGAAATTTTATTTCACCAAAATTTGTGAAAGACTATATATTTTGTGAGGTTCTAAGAAAACAAAAGTTGAAAGTTGAAATTAACAACTGAGCGAGAAGCATTCATATTATCTTGAATGCAGAAGAAACACCATATTTTTGTGACGCATCTGGGTTGTTGCTAAAGTAGCTCTTCATCTAAAACAGATCCGTATGAGGAAAATCGATTGGAATATTCAGTATCCATTGAAAAACCGTTTCACAGCCATATGAAAATGTAGCATACAGCAATAATGATTGAATGCATTTCGTTATTTGAAGATTGAACAAACTTTCGAATCTCTGTATTCAATTTCATTACCAAATGAATACAAAAGCGTCTTTCTGAAGATAGACTAAAGCTCGAAATTGCAAAAACGCAAGAAAAATACCTTCAGTCGTAAAGAGAGCGCATTTTTCTTCATTGACGATATGAAAATTATGACCAATCTGAGTTTTATGCAAAAAACATTTCGCAAATATGAACTTTGATAAAAGCTTATGATAGAAACATTCACAACAAAAAAAAGTGCTCACCTCGAACAAAAAATCGTAATGAAGATAATCCGTTTTTAGCGATATTTACCGACGTTGAGTAACGGTTGGGATGACTGAATTGAAAATACTGATCAACACTGCGCAATCTGCGTTCATGCTTTGACGACACCTTTGACGTCAGCGAGTCCAAAATTAGGCCCTACAACAGAATCTCTTCGAAGAATATTGAAATACGGCGTTTTATAGTCTACTCGCATTAAACAGTAGTTTTCTATCTGATAGTTCACTCTCCATTTATTGAAATTTGAAAGGCAAAATTGAAGGCTTTGACAATAATATAAAAAAATAGTATTTTCAGTTGATTTTTTTTATTCGCATATATCTAGATGGATTATCAAGCATGCAAAAATACAAGCCGTAAAATGATACCTCAAAGTACCAGGAAATGAAGTTTGAGATCCCCCTACGAAATATTCAGATTTCAGAATAATATTTACAATCACAGGGAGGAATGGTAAAGATAGTGGCAATTTAGTTTTTTTCGTTTATTCAATGAAAGTACAGTCTACATGTTTTGACCTCTTTCCGAAAGTTTCTTACACAAGATATTTCTGGCTTTAATTATATCCATCTCAATTGATTCAGTTCTTGAAAATTAACCTTACAGCACTTAAAATATGATGGGCACTGTTGTGCATATAAGCCCACATCGCAATGGTAAACATGTTCACAACGAAGTGAGCAAAACTTTAATTCATATTGAACATTTTTGAAAGAATATTGAACATGATCACGTGTTATCTTTAAACAATGAGGATTTTCAGAAATAATCTCAGAATGAAATATTGTGACGGAAGTAAGAGGACGCACATTGTATTTATGGCGTATATTATATGGAAATTTTTGGAAACATTGTGCAGAAACAGTAGGCTTATATAAGCAATCAAAAAGGTAGGCGATAAAAAATAAATAATGATTGAGATATAATATCAAGTGAACAAAAGAACTAATATGATTTCTACTATCAAACAGCAGGTTTGGTTCAAAATAATATTGTCATTTTCTTTGATAAAATTCTTTTTTTTATATTATATTCTAAACTATACTAAAACACATTTTCATTTATTAGTGATCAAGTTAATGTATTTCTCTCTGTCATGTCTAGAATTAAACAAGAAAGTTAGACCCATATACCTCAAGATTATTATAATTCGTTATATGGTTATATAGACTGTCCTAACCTCATTAGATCTATTGATTTTCATCTTCCTAGACAATGTTCACGTTCAAATCAATTTTTTTCATTGGGTACTCCGAAAACTAATTCCCTCGTACAATCACCCATTAAATATATGTGTTCGCTATTCGAGGATGTGTCTGACAAATGTGATATCAACAGTGTCTCATTTGCTGTCATAAGTCGCGTTTACTTGGAATCTTTTCATGTATAGGGAATTTTGAATTATAGCTATATTCTCATTGTCTATTATTCATTATTATTACTTCCTTTATTGGTAATCATTTTTTAAACGTTTGCATTGTATCATCAGGTGTTAATAATGTATATATATATATATATATATATATATATATATATATATATATATATATATATATATATATATATATATATAGTTAAGAGTTTTCGGTATTTACCTGAAATTTACGTTGCTTGTTTATTTGTAACAGCCGTTTACATATGTTTCAAGCTAATTGGCTCTCATCAGAACGGCATAGTTCAAGTTATTAGATGTTCACACTTGAAAGTTGATATCTACCTGCGATGAGATATTTATATCTTCTAGAAATTTTGTACAGACCGTTTCAGTCTGAAAATATAGCTGTAACAGCTTGGTCAAGATACTCAATTTTAAACCAAAAATGATGTAGATTCCTTACGTGGAATTTTGTGTTGTTTTGTTCTGTGTTTTTTACTTTTTAATCAACTTTCAAGTGTGAACATCTAATAACTTGAACTACGCCGTTCTAATGAGAGCCAATTAGCTTGAACATATGTAAACTGTTACAAATAAACAAGCAACGTAAATTTCAGGTAAATACCGAAAACTCTTAACTCCATTTTCATGACAAACCTTGTTCTTAATTTATATATATATATATATATATATATATATATATATATATATATATATATATATCCTTTAATTTTGTGTTGTTTTGTTCTGTGTTTTTTACTTTTTAATCAACTTTCAAGTGTGAACATCTAATAACTTGAACTACGCCGTTCTAATGAGAGCCAATTAGCTTGAAACATATGTAAACGGCTGTTACAAATAAACAAGCAACGTAAATTTCAGGTAAATACCGAAAACTCTTAACTCCATTTTCAGCCTGACAAACCTTGTTCTTAATATATATATATATATATATATATATATATATATATATATATATATATATATATATATATATATATATTTTGAATATTTCCTGTAACTGGATGTTTTTACCTGTAGAAAAATAAAAACTTATTATTATTATTGTTGTTGGTAGTGGGGAGATCAGAGACCTATATACGAGGGTGGGACGAATAGTTTCCGTCCTGACTAAGAGATGATGCCACTAGGTTGTTGTTGCCATGCCCAAAATCCACGAATTGAAGATTGATTTGATGCCGCATCCTCCCTACTCTCCAGACTCATCTCCCAGCGACTATTACCTGTTTCTTAATCTCAAAAAATGGGTTGGGGGTAAAAGATTTGAGAGCAACGAACAATTTGTCGAAACTATAAATGAGTATTTTGAGTAGCCTGACGAATCTACGTTTAGAAATGTTATAACTGAATTAGAACACCGTTGTGATCATTGAAATGTATCAGCGTTGATGGAGATAATGTTGAAAAAAAAGCAAAATTTTCAAAACATCGTTTTTCTTGGTCAGGCCGGAAACTTTTTCTCCCCTCGTAGCTCCGATTGGACCTAGAGTTTAACCCCGATTCCAAGAACATCCGAACATCCGAGGAACACGGATGGAATCGAACCTACCAGTATCCGTAAGTCGAAAGGTTCATAGAGTCACTATACATACGAATGTATACACACTTGTGATTTTTAGCCAAGTGGTTTCAATAAGGTATTAAAACTGGTGTAACAAGGTGCAAAGCGAATCTCAAACAATTAGATTTTAACGCCAAATGTAAGTACGACAGAGGAATGATTTATTTATTTATCAACACCCGATCAGCCATGAGGTATAAATCCACAAAGAAGTCTTGACTCTATCAACGACGAAGCAGCGCGAGTTTCGATATATTCAAAATTAATTAAGTATTTAAATGCCTCCAGAGTCTAGACACAACAGAGAAAGAATTACACGATACATAACGTTTGTTCGTGAGTACATAAAAAGAAATGCAAACACAAACTCGAATAGAACCCATCTGTGTGTGAATCTGCAAGACACTCCAAATTAATCGATATTAGAAGTGTTCTTGACCTAAATAAACTTCTTGTGAATATTTAATCAATGGATCCGCATAATTTAACTTCGGATATTACTGAAATTGATGACGTTATATTTTCTACACTACTTTCCACACTAATGTGCTTTTCGCATTCGTGAAAATATCAGTTCTCTTTTCTAAACTTTGAGCAGAATTATTTCAAAAGAATGTTTGAGATTTGTTTCTACAAGTTTCTACAATCTGAATCATCATTTCGAATTGAACTTTTCTGAATTTTGTTCTCTTATGTCAAAAGTACATAAGAAGTTTGTGAATTTTCACCTTCCATTGTCACCTAATATAAATTAATATAGCGGGTTTGGTGAATGTGTATCACTATTAGAATATATAATTCTTCATTATTCTTTTTGCTTTAAAATATAGTTGTATATCTTTGAGAAGTCCTCCTTAGATTTCTGAACGTTTCCGCTTCTAAAAATATTTTTGTATACTACAGTTGATAAAAAATGAATTATTTTTGTTATTTTCATTAGTTGAGAATTGAAATCACGAATACGTAGTACGTATATACTTACTCGAATTCATAGGAATAGAAATAATTTGATGTATAATTATATTATTACATTTCATGAAAAATGAACGTATTATATGTATTACAAACGTATGAAGTATATTACCAACTCCTTCAGTGCTTACATATACTCGTATAACCAGTACGTACAAATATATTTTATGATAATCGTTATAACTGAGAGAATAATTTACAGGGCAGTTATTTTCGAAGAGAAGAGAATTTGAGTTTGTCGTTGTAGAATTTTATAAAATTTCTTTTTAAAGAAATAATTTAAAAAAAAATGATAATGAATATTTTATAAAATATTCACAATCATTCAAATTCAAAACCTATTTCATTTCCTTTTCGTTTTGCAGTCCTCCATATCTGGTAGGTTTTCTCAGTTATATTAAGATGAACATTGACCATGGAGAGTTTATTGACATATGAAAATAATACGCAAATATTCGACTAAATCATGTGAAAAGACTTCAAAATCTTCTTTTAGGACAACCACATTAAATATTGATAAAATTAATTTGTCATCGACTCAACTCCACTTAAACTATAACGATCGTGATATATTATAATGTGTAACAATCATTTTGTAGTGATTACAAATTCAGTCTTCTTTTGAAATCTTAGATAAATTTTTTCATAAAACTTCATATCGGCGCAAAAATTAAATTTGACATTTGAAAAAGTCATAGAATTTTGTTATATTTCTTCTTCTTATTCCTTTCTTTTCAAAATATATCGTCTTCGCGATATATTTTGTTATATTTTGAATGGGCAGTTAGGAATGAAAAACATATGACCAATTTAACGATGCAAAATCTTCATCGATATAAGATGAGTACCTATAGCCCATAGACGCATCTATTTTTTCAAGAAATAAATTTAGGATCGGGCTTCGAAGTTGAACGGCCCTTTGAAAAGTAGAGCTGTCCAATGGTTGATATTCTATAAACAAACAGAGTACTCACCATTATTACTGTGGTAACCTTCGTGGTGTTTTTAACGGCTGTACTACTGGAAGCGGTTCTAGCAGTACATGTGGTAGTTGTGGAGACTTGTCCTTCTATGCCAGAAAGAATAGCTTGGGATCCCAAGTATTTATTTAATAGTCCTCTTGCTTCGATGTCTTCTGACGTATCTCCAACTTCTACATCTGAGAAATAATAATTCTGTAAGTAATCCTAATCGCCCACGACAAATTATTCGTTACCTTCGGCTTTCATTCTGGTGACCACATCCTGTATACCAGTTACTTTGGATTTGTTCCTCAGGAACGTTCCTCCTGAGACAACTCTTGAATTTGACGATATTACAGACATTGATTTCTGTGTTCGTTCTTCAGCTTCAAGGAAGATATAGGTAATTAAATAATTCAATATCTATGAAATGAAGTGATACAGCATTCACTATATGATAAACAGAAATCTTTCGAGAATTTCAAGAGTTTCTTCTTCATCGATAAAGTAGTAATTAGTAATAAAATGTTGAAGAGTAACTGACATTAACAGTGAGACATTATAAGTGGATCAATCGGTTGCATGTTTTGACCAATGCACAAAAACGACGAAAATGAAAAATCCCAAGTAATTCGATCGGTTGGGTATACCCATGGATAACACTTGTTAAGATATTTTAAGAAGACAACTCAGTAGAAGTGGGACCTATAGAATAGATGATACAATTAAGTATTTGAAACTATGGAGATTGATGAATCGAAAGATTCTTCGAAAATCAGAGCTGGATGGAACAAGTATTTACAGATCAAATCACGGAGCGTTGAAATACTTTTTAATTGAAACTATTCCAATAATAATAACAATTCAAAGCAATTTTGCTATTTTCTTAAAATTTGCACACAACACGTATTAAGATAATAATTGTTGGTATACTCTGTGATTGAAATTTAGGAGATTGATAGAATGTCATATTGTTGATTTTCATCTATGAGCAACTGAATCGGGAGTCATAGATATTTTTGCAGTTTATGGAATTTCACAGGTTGTCCCATGATTCCACTGATTCCTTGAAAACCTGCTTGCAGTATTAACGAAATGTAAGAATTGCATATAAGTTTCTATTTGTGATTTGGCACAGCTACAATAAACAATCGACTCATTTCAACGAATATATATATATATATATATATATATATATATATATATATATATATATATATATATATATATATATATATATATATATATATATATATATATATATAGGTATTTACATAGATATTTTTCCTGGAAATAAGGTTTATTTTCAATGAATGAATAAGGAAAAATTTTATTGCATAATATTTATTTCCTGACGTTTCGGCTTACGAAGCCTTTTTTAAAGGACTTACGTTTAAATTTATCCATAATTTTTTTTTTCCTTCGTTTTCAGCTCACTATAAAATCATTATAAGCGAAACTTTAATTTCAGAGGATAAACGAAAAAATTTTTTGAGAGAAAATTTCTGAATAAATTTGAATATATGCTTCAGAAGAAGGCTTTATAAACAGAAATGACAGGAAATATTCTGGGATAAAAATTCTCCTTACTCTTCAATTAAAGAAAAAAACCTTATTTCCAAGTGTATAAGTAAAACATACGTAAGATTAAACAAATCAATTACTATTATATATATATATATATATATATATATATATATATTTATATATATGTATATATATATATATATATATATATATATATATATATATATATATATGTATATATATATATATATATATATATATATATATATATATATATATATATATATATATATATATATATATATATATATATATATATATAAATTGAAAATAGTAGCGCGTTTCCCTTCCACCCTAGCTTTGTTTGTATACTACATTTGTCTGAGCAATAGTGCAAGCGGAATGCATCAGGTATTAAAGATGTGCGGAAAATGGGTAAGTTTTCTTATATCCATACAAAAAAAAAACGGAATTTTGTGTTCATCTCAAATACTCACCCGTTACTTCACTATATCTATCAGATGCGTCTAAAGTCGATTCATTTTTGAAACTTGAGCTTCGCAAAATCAAACCTGCCTTAGGATAGGAAGACTGCTGCTCACTTTTCGATGTTTCAACTGAAAATGATGAAATTTATCTCATACATCCTACTTTTTGAAGTAGTCATAGTACTTACCGGCATTTTCAACAAATTTTTGTGTTAGTGCTTTGACAGAATTTCTTCTTACCACTGTTGAAGATTTCGATGTGCTTGCTTTTCTGTTAGTTTGAGAATCTCGGATATCCTAAAAATTATGGTTATCGTAGTTATTCTATAGTAGATAATGTTAAAATCACGATATTTCATGTGAAAAGATCTATGATGAAGGAATAACCCAATTTGTTTTCAAATCCAAACTTTAAGGAATAAAATACACTTGACAAATATAATAGAGACGTAGAGGCTCGTCTTCTACAGTTTTAGCTACTCTCATAGTCTAAATTCCGTGAGGACTCGACCTTCACCCATCTGAGATTTTTTTATGCTATATTATTGATTTATAAATATTCCTATGATAGCTTGCCCACCGAAAAAGTTCACCGTTATTTTTAATTTTATTATTTTCCATTTTTTTTTTCATCACATTCATTGAGTCTATTTAGATAACTTCACCCATATGACAACAGATGAAAATTGCTATTCGAAGAAAGATAATTTAATTACCAAAATAATAGTATAGGCTTGAGAGCGAAAAACCCTCCGTTTTTCCAATATTTCAAACGTCACTGGAAGCTGCTATGTTGCATCCTGTTCTATCACTCTAACCTCGGACAGACTTTCCCTCTCGCACAGATTCAATCGTTTCGATTTTGAAATTGGAAAGCATGGCAAGAATACTCTACTGAGGTTTTTTTGCTGGAAAGCCTATATCGTTATTTTGATAATTAAATTACCTTTTAATTATCGAAAGTAATCATAACGGTTGAGTAATCTAAATCGAATTAATCAAAGCGAATTGAAATAATTGAATTAAACATAGTCATGAACACTTTTCGATTAATAAGCTATGATAGGAGTGTTTATAAATCAATAGAATTTTATGAAAAGAAGGCCTCATGTGTTTCTCAGTTGGGTAGAAGTCGATTTCCAACGGGTTCTATTACTATCTTTGAACCGATTTATAAAAGTATCCAAGAAATTGTTGAACACATGTTAAATTTTGGAGAGATGTTTCCCAAATTGTATCCACAATTTAGCAATGATCTTGATCACTAGTGGTCAAGACTTTATCGCTCTGGTCCTGATCTATTATAATAATGGAACTCTATTTGAGCGTCATAGCATATCTCATATTATATAAAGATATTTGCACAAAGTTTATGTAACATAATCTCCAACAAAGCATTAAGAAATGGAAGACTTCCACTTGATCAGCTCAACCTCTTCTTCATTCGTATGTCTGATTTTTTGAGAATGAAAAACATTTTGGGAAGTTCACAACTTATGCAGAAAAAGAAAGCTGAGAAAAAAATTTATTACAGATTTAAATTCGAATTATTTGCTTTGAGCGATATCTGAAACGAAATAAGTGGCAAGACATGATTGGAAATTGAATTCTTTCACCAATTTTATACCATATATATATTTTGTTATCGAGTATATATCGATTTGTATCATCGCAGCTTTTCATTGAATATTTTGATAACCTCTTATTCGAGATAAATGTAATATATTTACCCCTTCTGAATTTGTTAATTGCTTGAGAGAAGGAGCATCATCGAAACCAAATTTCTGAGTCGTGGTTATACTCAAGATACCTTCATCTTGATAGGTTAAGTTTTCGTTCGAGCCTAAATCTTTCGGATCGGATGAATATTTCGTAACACTGATTTGACCAATCGGCTCCTTTCCAGTTTCTGAGTAGTATTGACTACTGACAACAGTTCCTTGTACTGCAATGATAAAAATATTTTAATGATTGATGAAGGAGGCTGTTTCACAGAGAAAACAAATATTCATAATGAAAGCGTTAATAACATATTATCTATAAATTACGTGCATTTAGAAAGTGGAATTATAGTACAACAAAACTGAAAATCAACTAATATATTCTCAAACAAAGAGTTTTTGAGAAAGAGATTCTAGAAATCCTGACACCAAAAAGAAGAACATCCCCATAAAATAATGCCATGCTTGACTGGAGAATGTGAATATGTCCTATTGGACATATTCCACACATTGAATGACAACAAAATCTGTCAATTAGTTGATTCTAGTTAGTTAGTTTACTAGTTAGTTATTCTTTCAGTATAGAATTGGAAATCATCTTGTGTAGATTGCTGACACTCAGTTTTTCAGGTTGAATTTAAACTTCGTCTTCTCCTGCGGTTCTGTTGTTCTTTATTGCGTTTAATGATTTAAGCAATTCGGCCAATCTAATATCTGGACTTTCTCCTCATCCTTGATCTTGAACCTTAAGTTAACTGGCGTTTAATTATTTGCTACTTGGGTCGCTGTTTAATTCAGAGTTATATGTTCTATCGATGTTCAAAATTTCGGCATTGTTTGTTACTATGCGCCTAGCAGAATGTTCCAATTTATTGATTTCTTCCACTCTTCTGATATGCTCTTTTTAAGTGATTTCATATGTTTATTTTCTTCTGTAACTCGTTTGTGTAATTTTGCACATCTTCACATACTTACTTTTTCGAGACAATACAAAATGATTTGCAAGCTTTTAAACGCACGTCTCGTTAATGATACTACGGTACTACACACTGCCAGTGGTATCAGGCAATCACAATAATTATACATAAAGGAGCGGGCATAGGTGAGCTAAAAAATTGTCGACCCATAAGTCTCCTACCACATATCAATAAACTGCTTATGAAAATTTTCACTGAACAAATCCCAAACAAACTTGACCTTTATCAATCGCGTGAGCAGGGTGGTTTTCGAACTTGTTATTTGACTAATTTGCATCTAAAGGTTATGAAAGATCGACTACAATAAAACCCTGTACATGTTATTCGTGAACTATGAAAAAACAGTCGTCTCTGAAAACCATAACAATATGTAACATGTCCTTGCAGAATGCTGAGTTTACCCCAGGCAGTCTGTGTCAAGTACTGTCAAATTCATGGCAACGCAGGATTTTCGTATTGAAAGAGGAGTTAGCAAGGTGGAGGTAAAGTATCCAAAACGGTTTGTATTAAATGGCGATACACTGAACCACTTGAAATTTGCCGACGACGTGCTCTTCATTGCAGACCGTACCGACGACACAAGGGAGGATACGAAGACTACGCAATGCATTAAAATGTGAAGGGTTAAAAATGAACATCAATAAGGCCACATATTTAACAAGTGAAGAAATACCAATAGGCGGAACCAGCATAAAAGAACTATCCTAACACTATACAGAACATTAACTTGTTATATTGTGGTATATTGTGAAGTCAAATATACCAACATGTTCAGATAGAATGGTGTTTGATAATAATGGAACGGCAAAACTTTTACTCACGAAGCAATATGTCAATAAAATGCTCAAAGGGGTATGAAAGGGTCGATATTGAATATCTCAGGGATAAGGTATCAAATGCATAATGACGTATATAAGATCTGACTTATCCCATTGATCGTACACCTGATCTCAAATATGTAACTTGATTATCTGATGGTAGCTGAACGAGAAAAATTTTGGAATTCAGACCGAGACAACATGCGTATCGCGGCAGGGGACGGTCATAATAAACAATGAAGGACCTAGAAGAGACCAGTGAGCCACACATATATCTACTGGTAATATTTCGGAATATTATCTACTAACGATTTGAGTTCTTCCAAACAAAAACACTACGTCAGCATTCTAGTAGAAACCTTGTTAAAAACAGAACTTTGTGTGGTCATATATTCAATTTTTCCGAAATAATTATACGATTTACTCTTAACATTATTCACTCTGAATATTGGATTGTTTTAACTTTGTCTACAGTAATGCTGTTACGTTTTCTACCAATTGACAGATGGCGTACAACAGACAGTACTTGGTGGAAATTTATCCATTTAAAAAAATATTTGTATAAGTATTTTTTAGAAAAGCAAAATCGATATTTTGGCCCTAGACAAAGATTGAGAGCATAACTCTATAACTAGAATAACGTTCTGGATCTACGTTACTTGGGTACTTATATGATAGGTAGACGAAGAACTTTCAGCGAAATCAACATGTAAATATGAAGAATTCATCTCCAATAGCCATACATATTCAGAATAATTTAAAATTATCATCACGTTGAATAACTAATTGGTAAAATTAGTGTTTATTCATACTCACCTTTGGTATTGATACTCTTATTTTGAGCTCTTAGAGCTTTTAGTCCGAATAGGGGCGTTCCATTTTCATCGGTTGGTCCAACTCCATAACTCGATGTAATCACATCTGTAGATTTCACCTCTTTTGATGGACTTGAAGATCGAATAGGTTCTTTCTTAGTTGATTTATTTGTTGCGTTAACGACTTTCTTCACGTTGTCGTTAGTGGTAACCTTTTTCAAATTTCTTTGTGAAGTCCATTCCGGCTGTATATTATTAACTGGTCCTTTGGTGATATTTTCAGTCTTCTTCAAAGTAGATTTGAAAATATTCGTCAATTTAGTTTTTTGTTCTTCCGGTAATTTTACGATGGTGGTTTTCTGAGTTGATTGTCGATTATTCTCGAAGGATTTCTTGATCGAAGGTTCCTCAGCATGAAGTCTCGATGGTGACTTAGGTTCGGGCGATATTCTTTCAGGAGATTTACTGGATCTCGAGGCGGTAGTTTCAGATCTAGCCAAAGAACTTGTGGAATCTTTTCTAGAATAAGATGAAGTATTTTCAAAAGATTCTGCGTTTTTCTTTATCTCTTTAATATCTCTTTGGTCGACATGTTTATTATCGATGGTCGTTCTCAATTGACTTGTTTTTTTGGTTGATTTATCATTATTTTCCTTGTACTTCACTTCTGTTATGGTTGTTTCTTTTGATTGATGCACTTCGTTGTTCTTATTACGGATATTTCGAATTGTCACCTCTAATTTATCTTCTGCAATTAGTTTTTTAACAGTTCGTATTTGAGTCCTTATTTGTCTTCTCAGTTCGTATCCAGTTACTATAAGAAGCTGAAATAAGAAATTAAGTTATGTATACTCAAAAATTTTAAAATCACAATTCTACCGCTGAATATATGCTAGAAAAATTGAACGATTTTTCAAGAACCTTTATTTTTACATTTCAAGTGTTTCATTTCGAAATCAATAGTATAACAACATAGTATTTTGAAATATGGGTGGTGGAAAAAATTGTTTTCCTGCATTAGAAACTTCATGTTATACATACAAAATCTGATTTATAATGGATAGTCATAAAAAACATACTCTAAAAAACTTGTAACTAGATGAGGTGCATTTATATAGGCATGTGGGCACATAACATAATACACATACGAATATCTGGTTATTGTATAGAAGCATATTATTATTGAAAATGAGTATTTTGCATTATTAGACTTACCAATTCTTCTAAGACTTCCAATTCGAAGATTTCTTCGATTTCTTCTTCAGTAATATTTTTTTTCGATAAAATTGGATGTTTCTTAGGAGTCATGGTTGCAGTTGTTATGCCTCTCATAGAATCTGTTTTTTTTAGGGTGACACCAAACTTGGTTGAAGTTCCGTGAGGTTCACTTGGTTTTTTACCGGATTGGGAATCTTTTTTCGGACTATAAGGACTGTCAGCTTTATCAAGAGGTTTAATATAAGCAGAATTGGTCTCTCTTTTCGGACTACAAGGTCTGTCAGCTCTATCGACCGGTTTCATATAGCCAGAAGGAGTATCTCTCTTCGGGCTACGGGGTCTATCAGTTCTATCAAGCGGTTTCATATAGTCAGAATTGGTATCTCTCTTAGGGCTACGAGGTCTATCAGCTCTATCAAGGGGTTTCATATAGCCAGAAAGAGTATCTCTCTTCGGGCTACGAGGTCTATTAGTTCTATCAAGCGGTTTCATATAGCCAGAAGAAGTATCTCTCTTCGGGCTTTGAGGTCTGTTAGCTCTATCAAGCGGTTTCATGTAGCCTGGAACTTCATCGACGTCTAAAGGTTCCATCAAACCTTTCATGTCATGAGACGGTGAAATATCTTTGTGGGGACTATGCCCTCTTAACTTACGTTCGTTGTGTGTTATACTGTTAGAAATTTCATCTCTATGAGTAGAATCAGTTTGTTCATGTAAATGACTATGCGAGATAATGGGTTTCATATAACCAGGAATATCATCCGAGTGGATTGATAGCCTGGGTTTGTTAGTGTCATGTATTATTCTACCAGACAGTTCTTCTGTTTCAGTAAAATCCGTGTGTTCGTGCTTATGACTATGAGAGTGAATTGGCTTCATATAACCAGGAATATCATCGGAATGGATTGATGCTCTGGGTTTGTTAGTGCTATGAATTATTGTATCAGATAGTTCTTCTGTTTCAGTGAAATCCGTGTGTTCGTGGTTATGACTGTGGGAGTGAATTGGTTTCATATAACCAGGAATATCATCCGAATGAATTGATGCTCTGGGTTTGTTAGTGCTATGAATTATTCTATCAGACAGTTCTTCTGTTTCAGTGAAATCCGTGTGTTCGTGCTTATGACTGTGGGAGTGAATTGGATTCATATAACCAGGAATATCATCGGAGTGGATTGATCCTTTAGGAATGTCACTTTCGTGTGTTTTAGATACAGACAAGTCTTCTACCTTAAGATTGTGTTTTAGAAGCGGTTTCATATAGCCAGGAAGTTCATCAGTAGTATCTGTTCCTCTGGAACCATGCCTTCGATGGGTATTTGTAATTTGAGAATATTCTTCTTGATGAATATGTTGTTTTAATGGTTTCATATAACCTCGAAGGTTTTCGGTTGACATTGAATCCACGTGACTCTGGGTCTGATGCATTGCAGATGTATTGGAATTACTTTTTTTGTGATGTATTGTTGAAATCGATTCGTGAGCTTGAGATGATTCATTCAAAAGAATATTTTCTTTCCTATCAGTTCTAGATGAATGGTGATGTTCTTTATGTATATTTGTTCTTAAAGGCTTCATATAACCCGGAATTTCTTCTCTATTTTCTTCGTATGTTGGTTTTTCATGAGTTATGTATGGATGTTGATCGTCTCTTTGAGGACTTCTATGTGTTGTTGTGCGGTCAAGAGGTTTCATATATCCAGGAATGCTTTTTTCGCCCTCGTGAGTGCAAAGTGTCTCTGTTTCGTTCAAACTTTTATTTACAGGACTTATGTTACGCTCTAAAGGTTTCATATATCCAGGTATATCTCTTTCTTTGGAACCAGGTCGATCTGGTTCTCGACCTCTAGTTGTGGATTTGATTTTCATGATCTCCCTTTGTGGGCTTTGTTGTTTTCTGAGGGTTGTATGCTTATACTGATCTCGCTCTTCTCCAGTGTTCACTATAGATTTAGTCACTTTGGATTCATCCACTTTATGTTGATTTGAGACCAAATGTTTCACACCAAAATTTCTGTTAGTGGATTGCTCAACATATCTATCATCGCTTGTAGGAAAATCAAGCCTTTTTGGAGTGAGACTACTCCTGTCAATGGGCCTTCTAGTAATTTCCTTGATACTTCCGTTTCTCTCTTCCACTACTGACCTATTATTTGATACATCAGTGTGTTTTTTGAACTCTTTACTAGAAGATTTGTTTTCAAACAGAGCTTTCGCTTTTTTGATACTCTCATTACTACGCAGACGTCCAACTGTACTCAAAATAATCTTCTCTTCTTGAGAGGGACGCCTATTTTTCGGTGTAAATGTTTTCGACGATTCCTCAGGTTTTTTTTTATTTTGAGGTGTTTCAACAAGTTGTTCGTTTTCAGTGAAATGTTCAATGTCTTTTTCGGTCTTTCGTATGGTTTCAGTTGATTGACCTCGCTCAGCTGAAGATGTGTCAGTGATAAATTTATCAGGAGATTTAGATCCTCTAGAATATGGTTTGAAGTTAGATATTCGCTTCTCATTTGTGTCAGAAGTAGTAGTAAAACCTTCTGGTTCTTTTTGAGGATGCTTTGTAGAACGGAACGAATCTTCCTCTTTTTCTATCTGATCGCATTCTGTTGTGATGAAAACATCCTGCTGTATTGTTGACACATTTCGATCGAATAACTGATTGGAGTCATAATGGAACGGAGCATTATTCTTTGGGACATACTTTTTATCTGAAGGTTTTGATGGTGATTCCTGATTCACCCTCAATTCTGGTGTCAGAGTGACTTTTTTTGTAATATCACTTCTGTTATCAATATTCACAGATTTTCTAGGTTGACTGTTATTATGAGATGTCAGATATTCAGCTTCATTGATAAATTTGTTAACTTTGTCAGAAACACTCAACAAGCAATGATCTTCTCTCAAATCCTCGGTAATTTCGAATTTCTGTCTTTCAACTTTTGGTGCTGGTTGACTTATATCCATAATAGGTTTTTCTGTTAATTTATCAGCAGTTGTCAAAAATTTGTTGATTTTTTTATTCACTGTTAGTAAACTATCATCATCCCTATCAACTTTATCTACCTCTGTTACTTTCTGTTTGAAATCTTCTGTGATTTCTACAATTCTTTGAGAATCCTTTCCATCGTCATTTTCTTGGATAACGGTTTCAAATAAACGATGACTGGATCGCTTTGAAGTGATGTCATCAGGTTCGACAACTTTATCTGGAAATCTAGGCGAATTTCCTTCATCATCAGAAGTAACTGGAAGAGGACATACTCTATCTGGAGTTGGTTCCCGTGACGAAATAGATCTCTGAAGATCTACTGTTATTCCTCTATCTGCATTATTGATAATGATGGATTTTGTCGATATACATCTCTTTTCAAGTTTTGGCTTAGTAACTTTGCGTTTTTCTTCTCTGAAATCAGGCTGAGAATAATTTCTTGTTGGAGATTTACGTTCAGGTGAACTCCTATTTGACCCAGAATTGATTTTATTTTCCGTTGGATTTTTGTTTATTTCAATATTATTCACAGAATTTTGTATCGTTTCGTCCAAACTATCAGGAATTGATTCGTCATCTGACTCCTCACCATCAATTACTTCTTTTTTTGGGGATGATGTTGTAATGGGCTTTGTTGTATCCTTCTTGTTTTTGGAAGAAACAGTCACAACTTTTGAAGTAGTTGTTTTTGGGTTCAATACAATTGTTGTCGAAACGGTATGCTTCACTTTAGTTGACGGTTTAGTTTCTTTAACTAAATGTTGAACAGGTTCAACTGGTTTAGGTTTCGTGCTTTGGAGAGTTTTCTCCGTCACAACTTTATTACCAGAAAATGTTTTTGATTTCGGTGAATCGTCGGAAGGTTTTTTGAGAGGACCTATTTTTTTAGGTATTTTAATTGAACCATCATTGCTTTCAATTTTCAAGTTAAAACTTTTGGTTTTGTTCGTCCTATCATCGATCCTATGAACTCTTACATGTGGTGACGTATCTGTCTTTAAATCATTGAAATTTTCAATATCAGTAATGGTATTTTGTCGATTATTATTTTCATGTTTCGACTGCACAAGTTTCTTTTTGTACTTGTCTGTATATTCAGTTTCTCCACTCATTTTGGGTTTACTATAATTTCTGCCCAAAAATGTTTTTTTTTCAACCACAGGTGTTGATTTTGGTGATGATTTTGAAATAGGTTGTTTAGATTTTGAGATACTTTCTTTTTTCTCATTGACAATGAATTTAGATGAAGTGATTTTAGACGGTCTTTCGAGTTTATCTTTCTTCTTTTCAATTATGGGTTTTGGTCAATTATTTCAGATTCAATGAGCATTTGAGTACTTTTTTTATCATCTTCTTCGTCACTGTATAAGAGACTAACACTCTTCTTGATTACTAATGGTTCTTCGACAGGTGTCCTTCCTTCGTAGGTTTCTCTCAAATATTCTTTTTTGTGTACTTCTTTTACCTCTCTGTCGCCATTTAATTTAACATCAGGCTGTTGAGTTTTTTTCGCATCGATTTTTAAATTTTTGTCTTGTGTCTGCTTAGAAATTTCACCTCTTATGTTATGAGTCGAAGCAGTTTTTTTCGATGCATAATTTGTAACCTTTTGTGTCGGTTTATCCTTAGATTTTGGAGTATCTTTATTGCTAACTGTTTTCTTAAGTAATGAAGTTTTATCTTCGGTAGTTCTATTCAATGATTTTTCCTTTGAATGAACTGTATTACGTTTCGCCTCTTTGTTTCTTGAAACATCTTGCTCTTTGTTGTAAAAATCTTTCTGTTTTTGTGAATTATCAGTTCTATATTTCTTTGTAGATACTCTTTTACTTGTAATTGCAATTTCAACTTCATCTTGGGAATCTATCTGTAAATCATGAGAGTTATTTCGTAATACGCTTTCAGTAAATGCATTTACATTCACAGTATCTTCAATTATATTGTTCTTCTCACAAATATCACCATTTGTGTATATTATATCATCTACTAATATTGAGGCATCTTGAGAAATATCTTCAGAAAATTGGGAAGTATATATTTCTGATTCGGCTGGATAAGACGGTTTTCTTGAAGTTGAAACTTGTTTATGTTGTGTAGTTTTCTCAGAATTGATGGTAGAATTTTCCAAATGTTTTTTATTTATTTCTTTCAAATTTTCCTGCTGTGATGGAGATGATTTTCTATCTTTCGGGAGATTATGTTGTGGTGAAGATTTATTTTCGAATCGACATTATGTGGAGTGCCTGGTTTGAAATTATCTTCAAGTTTTGTTGTCTTTCTACTCGAGATAACTTTGTTTTCATCGATAATTTGTTCTGTTGAATCGGTAATAGAAATTATGTCTGAATATTGATTCAAGTTATTGATTGTATGCTTGTGATCCACTTTAGTGCTTGGATGAATATCTTCAGGGACTGCATTGGCTTTTGTGATTACCATTTCATCAGGAGTAATTCTTTCTGGAGTCTCAGTTCGAGACAAATCGAAGGTTACAACCTCATTTTCTGTTGAAATGAGGTTTTGGGAAGTGTTTGGTCTTTTATCTGTCGGTGAGGTTTTAGGTTTGAAAGATTTCTGCACTTTTGGAACTTCAGGTGTAACTTGACGATTGAAAATTTCCTTATTAATGAATTTTCTATTCACATCATCAATGTCGGCATTTTTCCTAACTTGTGACGGGTACTCCTTCAGTGGAGATGTTTCCCTTGAACTAGAAGTTTTTGGGGTTGTAGATTTGGATGTAGGTGACATTTCTGTCTTTTCATTATATTTAACATCGGACTGTTTTCTTGTTGTATTATTGTCCTCAACTATATATTTATGAGTTTTAGAATCTTTGCGTTTCGATATATCAATTTGGTCTTCGGATAGTTTTCGATTGATTACTTCCTGCTCAATGAATGTGGTATTAATTTCCTCATTTCTTGTACTTTCTTTCGATTGCTTGTTTAATGGCGATGTTTTTCTTATAGGTGATGTCTTCGAAGTTGTTGAAATTGGCATAATGTTCTCTTCAGTTGATTGATTGTAGTTGGTTGTAACTTGAGTCTCATGAACTTTGCGATTTGAATTTTCGGATAGATTCGTCATATTGTCGAGTCGATTTTCTGTTTCCTCCTTTATAAACGTAATATTAACATCATCAGTTACTGATGGTTGCTCATCCTTAGGAGATTTCTTGTTGAAAGTCGTAGTTTGAGACGTATGTACAGAGTTATCGATGACATATTTATCATTAGATTCAGTTGATAATGTTATTCCAGATATAAATTCTTCGTTTTTTACTTCTTCGCTAGTTAAATTATGAACTTGTGTTACTTCATGACGTGGAATTTTTTGTGGAGTACTCAATTTACTGATTTCCGAAATTACAGGTTGTTCTGAACGGTTAGGTTCCTCGTCGTAATCTCTTCGTGTAGATTCTTTTTTCACAGACACTGTAATGTCTATATGTTGTGTTTTTTCTGGAACACTTTCATTTTTCCTGTGGTCATATGTTTCAGGTTGATGATTATCATCTCCATAGTTTTCAGTCAACTTTTTGGAATCGGAGGGAGACCTTTGAATACCTCTTCTCACGTCCTTATCGGGACTTTTTCGTTTTAAATTTTTGTTTACTTCTGATGAAGGGCTTCTCCTCTCGTTGGCTTCAGGGCGTTGCTTAGGAGAAGGTTTTGAATGAAGAGGAGATTCTCGATTATGATATGGTTCAGGAAATTTTTCATTTGAAGTTTTTGTTGGTGAAGGTTGTCTAGGAGATTTTTCAGGAGATCTTCTGATTTGGGCAGGAAACTCTTGGAGGGGCTCTGCTGTTTTTTGGGAGTCACATGTTTTTCTGCTTTTTCTTTTGTTTGCGGAATATGTCTTGTTGGAGAAATTCGACTGCTAGGTATTATTTCCTGTTGAACTGAAGTATCTTTGGAAGAGATTTCTGTTGTTGTGGAATGTGAGGAACTTCTTCTCTTTAGTTTTTCCAAGCTGCTACGTCTTCGTTCAGTTGTTTCATTTGTAATGCCAAGAATTTGTCTACACCTCTCCTCATATGTATCAGTTCTCTTTAATGGACGATCAATAGGCTTGTCCTTCCTCTCATAAGGTTTCGTGGTTTTTTCTTTGTTGGGGGTGTGACTTGAAGGAGAAAACTGAGTATGTTTAGTAACACCGACAGTTTCTGTTACTTCATATTTCAGAGTGGACGGTCTAACTCGTTCATTTTTAGAAATAGTAGTGTTGGAAATAGTAGATATATTATCATCCAAGTCAGTTGTGATATCAACTGTCGTTCTGTGATGTTCAGATTTGCTTGGTGTAGATGAGCGGGAATGACTCTTGGCAGGACTCATTCTTGTAGATTTAGATGTAGTTGATGTATTATTAGTATCATTTGAGGATTTTGTCTTTTTGTTGAATATATCAGCATGGCTAGATGTCACTCGAGTTTCGGTGATATGTTTAGTTTTTTGAGATGTGTAAGGAGAGGTTCTCTCCACACTTGGTCTGGAATTGTAGGTAATAGTTTCTGTGCTGGAAAGCCTCTCCGGAGTTTTCTTGGTAGGCGAGTAACATCGCTGCCTTTCAGGTGATGATCTAGATGGTTGTCCATGATTCACATAAGTTTTCTCAGGGCTGCTACTACTTCTCAGTGAAGTGTTACTGGTTTTTAAGTTTCTACTACTTGAACGTGAACTCAACCTATCAGGACTTACAGCTCTCAAAGATCTTGCAAATGCCTCATGAGTTGGGCTTAGCTCAACGCTTATTCGTTTGTTTGTATAATCTGTTCTATACGTGGTATCATATTGATTCTTCGTTGCCTTCGTTTCGGTCTTCCATTCGTTTTCGGTAGGTTTTATAGGTTGTCGTTTTTGTTCGGAATTGTGATCAATATGATCGGGAGATTTTGATATGATTTTTTTGGATTGTCTAGAAGAAGTGTCCTCGATGGTTTTTGTATTATCGTTAATATCCATTTTGGATACGTCGATTTCAATTTCAATTGGAGTACCCAGAGGAACAGAGTTCACATCCTGATATACTGTAGTATTGTGTTGCTTGTTTACGTTGTTAGTCCTTTCATTCCTCACATCTTCAATGCGATTGCTTATATTGGTTTTTTGGTTTGTTGTGTTGTTTTCTTGATACTGCTCTTGACGTGTAGTTCTTTTCTCAAACCCATCAGTTTGAATTATATTCGAATGATCATTTCTGGAATCTGATGTTATAACGATTCCATATTTTTTATCAGAAAATTGATCAGATTTAGATTGATCATCCTTTTTGTACGTTTGATGGTTAACGATTGTTTTTCGTTCGGATAAGTTATTCTGATACGAATCGGAAGAGTTATCTGGAATTGTGTGAGTTTTTTCTACATAGTACCTGGACCGAGATTGAGGTTGCTCTTTAGGTAACTGTTCACTATCTACAATTTTTTTATGGGTAGAGTAGTTATCCTTGTGTGATGTAGAAGAACTATAATTAGATTTTGATTGTTGGAAATTACTATTAGATGAACTGTATTGATTCGACGACGATGATCTAGTTTCGTTTGCACCTGTAGTTTCGTACCTAGTTGTTGTAACTACTGTTCCATCTGCGAGAGTTTTTGTCTCTCTGGTTATTTTAGTATTTCCTTCTACATAGCCAGGATGATTCTTCAATTCTTGAGGAGCATCACTTTCGTATACTTTTACTGACCTCTGAATGTAGTTATCTTTGTTTGATGAATTATGCTGATGTGGAATATAATCTGAAGAATCATCGTAAGACACTTTTTGTTCGGTAACTGTTTTAGATGAAGAACTTGATTTTGTATAGGAAGTTTTGAAACTGCAATTTTCGTCTCCCCCTACGGCTTCTTGTCGCATTACAGTATTAGATGATAGTCCTTGAGATCGAACGAAGTTTTTGTCATCTCCGTCCTGAAAAGAGGTAACAGCCTGGTCGCATTTCGCCTCGAAATCGAGTTTTCCTTTCGGTATTATTTCACTTCCAGATGTTTGTGCACTCTGAACTATTCTATGAGTTTTTCCATCTTCACTTCGTTCATCTATTTTGGAAATATTCCAGCCATCGTTGTTCATGGAGCCTGAAAAGAATACATTTCTCATTATTCAAAGTAAACTCTTCGTATTTTATAATGTAGTCTCATACTATTGAATTTATTCTAGATAAACTTATAGCATAATGTCAGTTTTCTGGTCGCACCACACTTGGGGGAATATTTTCATATGTATCCCATAATTGAAAACGCATGGCTAGATTCCAGAAAAATTATTCAATACACTCGACCAAGATGATTCGTTATGCTGCGACTAGTCACATCCTGCCACTGGATGCACCAACCGATAGACTAGTCACATCATGGCAGAAGAAAAAAATACGACTGCCCATACTCACCAGGACGCAACCTCAGGAGAAGACAACAAGATCTCGTCGACTTCTTCGCTAGTCGCCAAACAGTCAACATGACTGTCATCTACAAACGTTATTAGTGCACTTAAATGTATTTAGTTGTCAATAGTTATGTTAAATAAAGTTGTTCATACTGAACAGAGTTTGGGGTAAACATCCTAACAAACCCCAACAGTTATATTAACCTTTACTAAGAGTGTAAAACTCTTAAATGAGCCTGATCACTACTAAATGGCTCGAAACATATGTCAAGTGTATGAACAATTTTGTGTAATTCATCTAGGTGTTCTCAATTTGATGCACATGATTTTCGATACACACGATCTTTATCTTATTGCAGTGCTATCGTTAGCTACTCGTCGAAACATTTTCGACAGGTCAGTGCAGATTAATACTTAGTTATATCAATTTGAAAGTTCCGTTGACAAAGAGTTTTATAGATCAAGATTCCTCAAAGTGGAGCTCTCAAGCCGACAGATTTAAAATTTCGTTGATTTGCAACAAAAATTTACCAATAGATGGCGGGTTAAACTGAATTGATATTGAATTATAACTAACGTTGAAATTGCCGAAATAACAAAAAAATTACACAATTTGCGACAAGAAAAAATCCCTGCCATCACATTTTCTTCCTCTTTGGCTCTGTATTTGTTACTTTTTATTGGAATGAAAAACTTCGATATACAGTTTCTTATTTTCATAGCTTGAGGTTTCCGGTGATATAGAAACTGTAATGGCTATAGATGGAGCTATCAGTTTGGAAAACTCCGTTCTGAATAGAAAAAACCTGTAAGAGATTATTACGACGGAGGCTTTTGAGCTAGATTCCTTCAATATTCACTTTAGAACTCAAATTTAAATTCAATGTCCAAAATTAGAATTAGAAAGGTAAATTAGAAGATGTCGAATGAAAAACATTAACCTTGATTAGGAAAATAGTTCGTATCCTGTCCGTGATCGAATTTCAAATAGATGATACATATTAATTAAAGATAACATATTAATAAATTAACCGAAAATTAACTCTTATTAACCGAAAAGTGAACTAAATTCGGATGTTCAGTTGTCCCAATATAAGCGAAAACTGGCGTAAGTGATTAGTGTTCAGGGTGTTTCCATTTGATGAAGCGGTCTCTGTTCGTTTACCGGGAGTGATTTCTCCATTTCAAGAGCAATTCCCAACTACGAATGATCTTTCACAGAGATGATGTAGCTCATACACACCTCGGAAAACAATAGAGTGCCCAAAGAAAAAATAAAATCAGATTTACTGGAGCATCATCCATTCAGTCTAGACCTTACACCATTTAACGTTTAGAAGACTTAGAACTTTTCATTTTTAATTTTCATTATTTCAATTTCATTTTTGAAAATTAATGAAGGATTGTTTATGTTATAGCTCTAACAAATTTAAGATTAAAAAAAAGATTCGTTGAAAAGTAAAATATCAAGTGTAGCTACAATCAATCGTTCAAAAAACGGATCTCTGTTTTTTTTACAAATTTCATTACATCCATATCGAAAAAATCTTCCAAAAAAGATGAAGAATCACAGTTTAATTACTCATTTTTTGTCACACTATCAATATAAAACTGAACTGAAATTCTTCCGCATTTAAAACTTTAATTTCCTGTTTTACCTGTTATCCTGTAGCTTACGTCCCTGGTAGGGGATTCAGAATCTCTTATCTCCTTGCTTTTTAGACTGGCAAAGCTATGATCAGCCAGAGAATCTGCATGGGTTGACTGATTAAAAGGTAATTTTGTGTTTGTAGTGATGGTAACACCTTTAACCTCACTAGTGTTGTACAAATCTTTCAATCTTGCCTCTCGTAGTTTGTACATATGGGACCTTATTTCTTTTTTCTTTCCAAAATCTTCTGTTTCTTGCCACTGAAATAAGAAAAGTTCAGTTACTTTTTCATTATGGTTTTATTGATATGTAGTGTTGTGTTTACACCATAATATATATATATATATATATATATATATATATATATATATATATATATATATATATATATATATATATATATATATGTATATATATTATACCTACCTATATATATTTTTTTCAAAATTAATTTATGGAAATATATATGTCATATGAATATATATTAGTATATTTATATAAAATTTTTCATAAATAATAATAATAATAAATATCATTATTATTTATGTTAATAATATATAATTAATATATAATAAATTATATATGTATTTATTAAAATAATTATTATAAATTATTTACAGATAATAATATTCAGTATAATATATACTTTATAATTACATATTTACAATATTTATCTATAAATACTATTATCAATAATAATTATTAATATAATTAATATATTATAATTAAATATTAATTAAATAATTACATTAAAACTCATTCACCTATGAAGATAATATATGCCCTTATTTCTTTATTCACTGTGAAATTAATTCAAGATATTTTCCGATTATTTCGTGAAAAATATAGAATTATTTTAATAAAATATATTATAAAATATATCATATTTATTAATTACATTATGGATATATTCATTAAAAATATAATAAATATTTTTAAATATTAATAATATATTTATAATATTAGTTAATTTAAATTAATATAATAATAATATATTTCATATATTATAAACATATTATAATATATGTATATATAAATCGCACTCATTTGAATCACCTGGCTTACCATGAGTTTTTCAGAAGTTTCCTCATGGTGAAGAAAAAGACTAAAACTTCTGAAGTGAATGCTAAGCCAAAAATATTCCTCTGAATACTGAAGAAACAAAAAAGCGAATTGGATTTTTTCAAAAAATAAGTTTGACGTTTGATCTATGGTAATACATAAAAATCAAATATTCATTAGTTTTGACAAAGTTGTAATATACAACAAAACTTAAACAAAATTATAGTTTTTTTCTATAGTTATCGTGCTCATCTCATCATAATTGTCAATATTCAATATTAAAAATTGACTTAACTTTTTGAAAAACCATGTTTTTGAAAAAAAATATATATGTTAATGAATGCTCTAGTATTAATTTTCTCACACACTCACTCACACACACACACACAAATATATATATATATATATATATATATATATATATATATATATATATATATATATATATATATATATATATATATATATATATATATATATATATTTCGAATTTAATTTTTTTATGTTTTATATTTCATTGATTTCTTGCCTGTACACCTCTAGATTTCTGGCTTTTTCATGATGTTATTTTGAAATAAATTTGGAGTTTCGATAACTAATACAGGCCACTGGGTTTTTGCAAGTTGTCTTTTTTACCATCAATTCAGCATTACTTCATCCGCAACTCAGTTGTGTTGTGTTTACACATCAGAAAGAATAATACGCATTACGTGAAAATGTCCGATGAGATTCCGGCATTTTTCATCTTTCACAAAATAAACGGAAAGTATCTAGAATTAATTTCACAATGAATAAAGAAATAACGGCATATATTAGCTTTATTATCTAGTATTGTATGTATTTATTTCAATGAAAGAGGAATATATAGAATAGTAATTGCTGAACATTGTTTATGATATTACTGAATGTGTTGAACTCATGCCCACAAAAATACAGAAAATAAGGAATCAAACAATTGGAAGAAATCATATTTGAATAAAATGCTGTTCCAAAAATCGAAGATCGTTATCAACTATCTGAGTTCGAAGTTTGTTTTTCAATTAGTTAACTAATACTCGAAGATTAATTTCCATCAATAAATTTAAGATATTTCAGATTCTGACTCAAACATGTTATTCTTTTTACTTTTCATTGATCAATTGATTATGCGTCCCTACTAAGTTAATGTAAATAAATTGTTTGCTTTGATATATTCCAAGATTTTTGAATATGTATATCATTAATTTCAGGGTTTATTTTGATAATTATGATTATCATTGTTCTAGGAGTGGAGGTCAGATACTTAAAATAGCTTCGACGGACCTACGGTTTAACATCACTTCAGCGGCTAGAGATTACGATGAGAATCGAAGCCACCAGCCCCAGTGAGTGAAAAGCAATATAGGGTCATTATACCGCTCGGAGAGTGATCCTCTACTTGCTTATAGTTTGAGATTGTTATAGTTTCGAAGACTTTTGTTTTTATAGGTACGCAAATTTTACAAAGGTACTGCTGAATAATGAAGTTATATATAATTATAATGAAGCTATTACTGATGAACTATAATAACCTATATAATTCAAATAACATGACTTACCATTTTCTTCAGTAGATCTTCATCTCTGATGAGGGATATATCCCCGTGATGCATGGCCGACATGGCCTCCTATCGCAATCTGCAACAACATGTTTATATTAGTTGCCTGCTTCCATATATGAATTTTAATGGTGATTTCGATTCATTTTATATTGCGTATTTCATTGAAGGTCGATTATTTAATGTCGAGTAGACACAAACTATAGCCTTCTGGTGATTTAACCAAATTTGGGCAATCGGAACGAATGAGAGTGTAAATTAATCCCACACTACAATCATGATTTTATTTTCTTCATATGTTATTATTTTAAGTATTGTAATTCAATGAAAACCTTGGAGAAATGAATCACATCTGGAGATACTTCTTGAAAATTCGATGAACAAATTGGGATTATTATGAAATGTTCATAATTCAAATGTCGTTTATTAAACGAAAACTCATGTTTTGTTCAATATTTCTTCTATTGTTCTGCGAGACAAGCTGTGGGAGATTAAATGCAATCTTATCATGACATAAAAAATGAGGTTGAACTTCAGTCTAGTAAAATTGGATAAATATCTACGAATTGATTTCAGTAATGGGCGGCCTTGCCATATGCGGTCTAGTTGGACTACGAAATTGTCACCTTCAGCAACACACAGTATTATTCAGTTTGAATATTTCGATAACCCACTCTTCCAAATGACATGTTTTCTCTTAAAACTAAGGCTGTATTATATAAAATATCGGTATATATATATATATATATTTTTTTTTTTTTGAAAGTTTTTAGCATTAACAGGCTTTTTTAATATGAAAAAGTTTATTTCTGTTGACGTTTTGTTGTTATATTACAACTTTGTCAAAACTAAATTAAAATTAATTAGTTTTGACAGAGTTGTAATATAACAACGAAACGTCAACAGAAATAAACTTTTTCATATTAAAAAGCCTGTTAATGCTAAAAACTTTCAAAATAAATACCTCAAACAGGCAATAAATCAATTTCAAGATATATATATATATATATATATATATATATATATATATATATATATATATATATATATATATATATATATATATATATATATATATTATTACTTGTTAACGAAAATGAAGGACAAAACACCAACTATAAAAGGGTCACGCGTTGTATACAGAATAAACTGTCAGAAATGCGATAAAATATACATGGGAGAGACAAAACACTCTAAAACAGAGAATAACACAGTATAAAAGTGACGTAAAAATAGGAAAAAGATCTTGCGCATTGTCCTGTCATTTGCAAGATAACGATCATACTTTCGATTTTGAAAATGTCCAAATAATGGAAAGGCAACGTAATACCAAAAGAGAAACTTTTTACATCAAAATACCATCAATTCAAGATCCGACGTAGATCAATTCAGTAAAATTTATTGTCGGATTTTGAAATATCCAAATTTTCAATTTTTGCACCTGGTAACAATTCCACCTGGCGAAAGAGAAAAAAAGAAGAATCACGGCCATCTGATCGCGTGGATGTGTACTCGAATAAGACGTTTCATTATTGCATGACCGATCGATTGAAGAGTAGCGTTTGTTTTTTCTTCCTCTGACTCAACTCATAGTTTTATTCACATTGTTATTTTTAGTGAATATTTTAATGAATCCCAATTTTTAAAGAACTCTCATTGTAAGTTCGAATGTTTGTTTTTATTCAAATGTTCAATGATGTGATGATTTTTGTATTTTAGCTGCATCCTGCTGATGAAGTTGTCAACCGACAACGAAATATACAGGTTTTAATTCAGAATACATGAGTTGAATCTTTTTATCTCCATACAGACCGAATACCCGCAATACTGAGACTCTTAATCGAAATATTTCAAAGGTAGACTATGTAGATAATGTAGTGTAGACAACTCTCTGAGAGTTTCATTTGAAATATTTCGATATTTCGATTGAGAGTCTCAGTATTGACCAAGAATGAATGATCGGTGAATCTTGAAACTAGTTATTTTTTCCTGCCTGGGTGTGATTTGGAACGCTTATGCATGGGACCATTCTTACACATTACATATAAAGCTCTGGGGTGTTTGAATAAAATGTCTTCAAACCCTCTACGTAATCTTACTATCAATGTCAGGAGAAGGAATCTAGAATGATAGAGAGAGTTTATGCGTGTTTTCTTTGATAGAGGGAGCTCACATGATTAGTTCACAACCCGATGTTCCCCTTATTCGGATATAGCACCTAGGGGCGTTTTGAATGTCATGGATCCTTGATTGATTGATTGAATAAGGTCTGTTGATTCATAATAATGATGAAACAATTGTATCCTATTATCATTCAACAAGTTCGATTTTTTTTCGAAGCGCAGTTATTATTTACTCTCGAAAGTGATAGGTTCGTTCTCGTTGACAACATTTGTATAGATTGCTCCATGAGAGTCTTATTTGAAATATTTCGATATTTCGATTGAGAGTTTCAGTATTTATTAGTATGAATGATTTGTGAATCTTGAAACTAGCTATCTTTTTACCCGCCTGAGCGTGATCTGGAGCGATTAGGCATGGGACCAATCTTACACATTGCAGAGTTCTGTTGTGATCGAATGAAATGTCTACAAAGCCTCTACACTCTTACTAGTGTTGTCATGAGTAGGAATCTAGAATGCTGAGGAGACTTTATACGTCTTTTCTTCGATAGATGGAGCTCACGTGAATAGTTCACGAACTATTGTTTACCTCATTCGGATATAGGGCCTGGGGGCGTTTTGAAAGTCATCGTTTCTTGATTGATTGATTAAATGAGGTCTGATAATTAATAATAATGATGAAACAATTGTATCCCATAATGATTCAACAAGTTCGATGATTTCTCGAAGCGCACTTAATATTCACTCTCGAAAGTGATAGGTTCGTTCTCGTTGACAACATTCTCAGTAAAGTGAGGTAAAATATGGTGTACCGAACAACAGTGTACTCGGTCTTCTTCTGTTTGTTATTTACATGAATGACTTGAATGAGTATTTGAAACGTTCTTTTGTTAATTTATTCGCAGATGACATTCATTTCTGTCTCAGAAATTGACTTCGAGGAATTAGTGCGATTAATGCGGAATTAACAAGTGATTTTTTAAGAGTTAAGTTTTTCAGGTTAGCACCACAGGTTGGTAATGACATCCAAACGTCATCTGTTAAAGTGAAAGTTTTCAGTATACTCTGCCATTTCATCATGAAAAGACTTAAAAACGAGCAATGATCGCAAATTGTTGAAATTTACTAACAAAATTCGTGCTCTGTGAAAAATGTGTATCGTTTGTTACGACCATATTCGATCGGGCGAATCAACAATTCGTGCTGTTATCACCAAATTTTGCACCAAGTTTACTTTGTTGGACATTAAACCATTGTCTCGCATGCGTACAGTGCGTACTGAAGAGAATATTGCAGCCGTAGCGTACAGTGTTAATGAGGATCGTGAATTGTCTATTCGTCACCGTTCTCAGCAATTGGGCATGCGTGAAATTGGACCTTTCGAATGGAGCATTTGATACGGAGACCCGGACAACATTTACATGAAATATCTTTGAAATGTAAATGGCAAAGGCCAAGTTATCAATCTCAATAAAAATTTTGAATATATATATAATTGAGTCTTTTATTCGATTTAAAAAAACTACGCTTAAAAAAATCACCCTATATAAATTATGAATAAATGGATGATGTTCAATAAACTGAAATTAATACTAATAAAACTAAATGTATAGTACTAGGTTTTAGAGTTGATTGCAGTAAGTTTTTGAGTGAAAACTATGTTGTCAAAATTAGTGATAAGTCATTCCAATTTGTAACTGAAATTAAATATCTGGTGGTGATTATTGATCCTCAACATGCATCTGTTTTGTACAAAAAACTTTGTGATGAATTTAATTGATAATTTAATTATTATCAATTAATAATTTGATTTTCAATTAAATTAACTCCGCAATCCGAAACATTGTGTTACGGATAGCGGAGAGAGTAGGATTTTCAAAATGACAAATATGCAACAAGCGCGATGGAAAAGACATTATTTATAAAAGGTTTGAATAATTATTATAAGTTGTCACTGTTTGTTAAACGATTTAGCTGTGTAAGAATTATCATTCTAAAATTAGATTGCAAAAAATGTTTTTTGTATTTCGTATTATCTTTTCGTATTTTTTGTTGATATTCTTCATGTTACACTGTTTTAAAATAGCAATTTGCTAAATAAATCAAGATTGTTATTTTTATCATTTCAATAATAATCAGAAGAAACTGAATCACCCATGAGTAAATACTTTCGACAGGGTTTTTCACTTTCTCTTGTGTACTTTTCCTTCCTTTCTAATTTTTTTCAGTATCTTAGGCTCCGGAAAAACTTCATCTTTAACACGATGAGAATGATTCCTTTGATACTTCCTATATTCATAAATAAATCGATGGATATTCAATTTTCTAGTTTCAGGACTTTGCTGCTTCCATAAACCTCATAACTTGTGCATCTTTCTTCTTAGAAAGAATTCAAAGTATCCACTCTTGCATACTCAAATTCCTCAAATGTGCGTTCAATAATTCATCCAAGTCATAATTTCATTATGGAAAGTGACTGAATCAAAGGGAAATACAAAATTTATAAATATCTAAAAATATTCTCACTCTGAGGTTTTACAAAACTTTTGATGATGTAACAAAAGTGGTTGAACACCAGCAACTTAGACTATATGTTTGTGAATATTGTTAGTACAACCTATACGTCTGACACGAATATGTCTAGTACAGCCATTTATTCTGTGTTTCAAAAACTTGTCAATTGACATATTGACAAAAATGTTATTTCTGAAAAAAATTATGAAAATTGTGAGAAAATCTGATAAATTCGTTCTGTGAGATATGTCTACCACATCTGGCTATGATGATTCTCCAACAGAAGCTTCAGACAAAAATTCAACAGTCGAACTAAAGAAGAATGATGACGAAATTATTGTGATTACACAATCTAAAGTTGTGGCTCGAAGATACGAATTGTGGCATGAAAAATTTTTATCCTACGACGAAATTTTGGACTATTTGATTAAATTGCAAAAAATGTACGACCATAAATTTTCTGTTGAGGTAAAATGCTATTCAGGTTAGAGTATTTTAGAAGTATAAGTCTTTCACAAAAATTTTTGCAATCTCAATTATTTAACTATTCGTTGCCAATTTAGGAATTATTCTCCATATTTCATGGAATATGTTTCCTCATAGTTCTGCAAGGATCAAGTACATGATTCATGACCTTTCGTCATCTATGTATTAATAATCTAAATTATGGTTTGATATTTTCAGGAATTTGGTACAGTTTCTATCATTTGTCAACTTCAACTTAAATCAGAGAAATGCTTCATAATTTATATATTATGTATTTGAACAACATAATCATTATAAGTAATTTCAAACGAAGTTATACATATTTTTAGGAGAATTGAGCTGTATTTATACATGGAGGAAAGTTTGTGAAAATAGTCCTCGTGGAAATAAATCCTACTGAAGGTTTCTAAATTGGTGCTAATGAAGCTCTAAGCATAAATTCGATTATCGGAATAAAAGTATAGAGTCTATAAATAGATTTTCAGACTTTTTCTTCTTATTTTTTTTATTTTCAGATTTCTTGTTCACACAAATTGTTTATTTATTTTAACTGATAAACCATTTTCACAATAGTGAACTTTTAACAATTAAAAACATAGCATTATATAAGTTTTAGAAACTTTCAACAATCAAACAACACTAACAGCCTCACATAAGTTTCATACTATCTATTTACATGGCGGACTCAAATCAACAGACAAAAGACATATTCAGAAACAATAGAATACCTAAATTTATAAAAATTAAGAAAAATACAGGGGATACATCAAACATCATAAAATGTAGATCATTCCAGGATAACTGGCCACAATACATATCATAGAATTTTCCTAAATATCACAGATCTCAAGTCAGTCTTAAATGAACACAAAGACATGTTGAAGTAGTAAAATTCCGAATGCTCATTAACTAGTTTAACCATTCTATTGTAGGATAAATTTTGGTAATGGTGGCTACAAAAAGTATCGTATGCGAGAAGAGGGGACCTTCTCATATTTCTGGGTGGGACATAAAATTTTATATCGCCTAGTATTTCGGGAGAGATAATATAGTTGTTGACAATTTTCAAAAACAAGCCTATGTCCAAAAATTCCCTTCGATTTTGTAATGAACCCAAATTGTAGTGATTCATTACCTGGTCAAGCTTTAGATATAAACCTCTTGAAGACATTTTATACTGTAAATGCTTTAGAATTTTCTTTTGAATAGCTTCAATTCTATTTACATGTACTTCATAGTCGATAGACCAAATTAGAGAAGCATATTCCAACACAGATCGAACATGGCAAACGAAAAGCGAAACAATAGATGTCAAATCGTTAAAATCATTAGACATTCTTACAACAAACTCCAACATTTGGTTAGCCTTACTTATCATTCAGTCATAGTGATCTGTAAACCGAAGCCTACTATCCAAATAAACTCCCAGATCCTTTATGGAGTCAACCATGCTCAGATTAGTTCTTCCAATATCTGCATACAATATATTATATACAGGATTTTCCTACTACTAAATATAATGTATATATATATATATATATATATATATATATATATATATATATATATATATATATATATATATATATACATATAAGGAAATGAAATTTTTGTGTTTATGGCACTGAATGAAATATTTAAGAAAATGAACACTAGAACATTCATTCGAAAAATTCAAATTAATCAAGAGAATGTTATAGTAGAGCTAGATATGTGGATATGTACGATGTGATGTCTCCATTATCCTTCAAGGGATAAATGGTAGAGAAATATTGAAATCGATGCCACACCTGATGGAAGTGCGAGACATATATGTTTCGTTCTGCAAAGAACTCGTCAGTCGCACCACGTCCATCGAAACGAGGCAACGATTTCAACCCCCAAGCATCTTTTTGTGACTCCAAGTGGAAGACCGTAGAGTGATGAATAGTCCACAGTTCCATCTATGGGAATCAGTAGAAAACACCTCTCAGATTATAGACACACCAAGCACCGAAATCTTCACATATCTTCTATACCCGTAGGTATCTACCAAATTGCAATGTCTATTTGACAAATATCATCAAACGATGTTTATAAATGTCAATAGGTTGCGTTAGTAGTACGCTCGCGTTTATTCCCGTATTTCAGGAAAATAAAAATATCGCCAAATAGGCCCATGAAATACGGAAATAAACGCGAGCGTACTACTAACACAACCTATTGACATTTAAAAACATCGTTCGATGATATTTGTCAGATAGACATTGCAATTTAGTAGATACCTACGGATATAGAAGATATGTGAAATTTCGATGCTTGGTGTGTCTATAATCTGAGTGTGTTCTATTAATAAGTGGTGTTTTCTACTGATTCGCATAGATAGAATTGTGGAGTATTCATAACTGAACGGTCTTCCACTTGGAGTCACAAGAAGATGTTTGGGGGTTGAAATCGTTGCCTCACTTCGATGGACGTGGTGCGACTGACGAGTTCCTTAAACATATATGTCTCGCACTTCCATCAGTCATCGATTTCAATATTTCTCTAACATTCATCCCTTGAAGAATAATGGAGACATCACATCGTACACATTCACATATATAGCTCTACTATAACATTCTTTCGATTAATTTGAATTTTTCGAATGAATGTTCTAGTGTTCATTTTTTATATATATATATATATATATATATATATATATATATATATATATATATATATATATATATATATATATAAGGAAATGAAATTTTTTTGCTCATGACACTGAATGAAATATTTTAGAACATTAATTTGATTAATTTGAATTTTTCAAATGAATGTTCTAGTGTTTATTTTCTTATATATATATATATATATATATATATATATATATATATATATATATATATATATATATATATATATATATATATATATATATATATATATATATATATATAATGGGTTCAAATTAGCAGATAAATGAGTTTTGTAATTTGGGAGTGTTCACATGCTAATACAACTGTCTTTTCTAGCGTTTGGGATTCTCTAGAGAACATAGGCCAATATGCCTAGTGAAGGTTAATTCAAAGGCGATTAAACGTTCACCCATGAGCATAATGGTAGAAGCTGGGGCGAATGGTAGGGAGAAGATGTCAGTATCGTCTGCACTATATCTGATAGACTATTTAGTTAAGAATGAAATAACTCTTCTGGCTGATTACCTAATTATTCCATGTTTGAATCCCGATGCATATGAAAAATGCCATAAAACGAATAGATTGTTGAAGGGCGATCAAAAATATATGGACTTGACCAAATGTTTTCCGAAACATAAAGCTACAGAACATACACAAAACGGTTTGAACAAGTTGAAAAATTCTGCAGAAGGAAATCCAAATTGCTTGCTATTGACCAGAGCATTGGAGAAACACGCAATGTCGGTGAAGCTTTTCATTTCACTCCAAGCCTCTGAAGATTCACTGACTTATCCATTAGATCACTACTTTAAAGAAGTTTACGAATTTGCGCTAGCTGGTAAGAAGTCGATGGATTGCAAGAATCTCGATGTGAAGCCTATTGTGCCGAATGTGAGTGAAGAGAATGGTACATCTGTGGAGCATGTAATCAGAAATTATCATCGATTCATTAAATTCGCATACATCATGAACGTACACAATAAGACTTTCAATCCATCTGAAAAATTCATACTAACTAAAGGAGATCAGATTCTATGTGGTATATTGACTTTGTCGAAAAGAGTTTTCAGATATCATTTTAAACGGAGGCCAGGATACGTTATCAATTCTGTCGTTAAAATGTTGGATAATGAGAAATAAAAAAGCTAATAATTGATTCTGGAAGTTATACTTTATCGTACGAATAATAAAATACCCATATATAGTACAGAAAATTATTCTTGCTAACCAACCAGGTACGGCCATGTAGCAAAATATTATTTTATTACGTGAAAATTGAGAAATTATTTGTGAAGGTGCATGTTAGGTGCAAGGTGTATCTTGAAGTGGGGACCTCGCTAGCTTAGTTGGAAAAGCAGCGGGGCGTAAACCTGAAAGACCGGGGTTGTAATCCCAGTCAAGTCCCAAAAAAACTTTTGGATGTAACTTTGATTCTCAATTTTCACTATAATAATATAAATATAATACATCTCTCTCTCTATATATATATATATATGTATATATATATATATATATATATATATATATATATATATATATATATATATATAATGTATAATAAATCTATGACTTCCCGGCAAAAAGTAGGCCCACTATAATAGAGACGTAACCAATTAATTAACCTGCTCTATATTTCGATTATGGTTAAAATCTTCATCAGGACTATATAAAGTAACAGATGTTTATAAAATGTCATGGCCAAAAATTCTTACATCTTACGGATAACTAGGCTAACTGTTTGACCAACACTATGAGCAACAGTCCACGTAGTTGAAAAATATATGATACTATACAGAAACTGGATTTTGGTAATAATAATAAAATATAAAAATTTATTAATTGCGATAACCTTACTGGATGATGGAACCGATGAAGCAGAATCACCAATAATTTCAAGATGATTGGTTAAAATTTGTTAATTTCAGAAAATGCGGATATTACACTAGAAACATAGAATGAATAAACAAAGAATCAGATCATGAAATAAATTGATCGAAAATTAAAAACATTTAGTTATCAGTTATAACCATTTTATATTTATGCAAATGAAAATATTGCTTAGATATGTATCTATACATTTTTCATTTCAAAGCATTTAAATGAATGCTACTTTTTGTTCCAGAAGCACTCTGCGCTTGTACCAAAGTTAAACCGCAGTAAACCGGTTCTTTAATTGGAGTAATAAGAAGATGCTTGGAGATTGAAATCGGTGCCTCATTTCAATGGACTTGAAGCAACTGACGAGTTCCGTTGTAAAACGAAACAGCTGTCTTGCACTTCCATCAGGTGTGGCAATGATTTCAAAATTTATCTCTTGAAGGAAAATGGAGGAATCTCAGATTTGTTCGTATGAATGTTCTAGTATTCATTTTTTGAATACTAGAATTAATAAAATACTAGGACAATCTTTCGAATTAATGCAGAGACTAACATAAAGGATGGCTATGTGAATATGTACGATGTGGTACTTCCATTATCCTTCCAGGGATAATTGTTAGAGAGCATTAAATTCAATGGATACACCTGATGATAACAAGGAACTGACGAGTTCCTTGTAAAACGAAACAGCTGTCTTGCACTTCCATCAGGTGTGGCAATGATTTCAAAATTTATCTCTTGAAGGAAAATGGAGGAATCTCAGATTTGTTCGTATGAATGTTCTAGTATTCATTTTTTGAATACTAGAATTGATAAAATACTAGGACATTCTTTCGAATTAATGCAGAGAATATCATAAAGGATGGCTATGTGAATATGTACGATATGGTACCTCCATTATCCTTCCAGGGATAATTGTTAGAGAATATTAAATTCAATGGATACACCTGATGATCCTATCAATCAAGAGACCAAAGAAAAGAAATCAAAATAACAGTTATGTTACTGTCAGTAACATTGTATACTCTTGATAATGGAATAACCACCCGAAACATATGTAGAGTTTTTAATATATTAAGAGAAACTTAAGCCAAGTGTTAGAATTTTAATTTACTATCATTTAATATAATGTTTCACCAAGAGATAAGCGAAACCTCCATGTCATTTATTCGAAATAATTTGTTGATTGATTCACTGAATTATTATGAAAATGACTGAAGACTAAATTGTCGGTTGATTATTGGTTTGATATGATAAAAAGATCAATTGAAATTTAACAATTGGTTAAATATTTCACATATATATTATTATTAGAAATCGATAAATAACAAACGAAAAGTATTTTTTGTTTATTATAAATTTGTGTTTTTTCAGAAAAAATATTTTGAATGATTTCGATTTTATTTTAAGCAGTCTTAATATTCAATTTTCATATTATAATATGAAGTGAAAATGAAAATATCTGCATTTAAAAAATTTGAATATTATATACATAAGCGTCGAGCACATGATTGCTGAATTATCACTCTTTATATTTTATATGCCTATGAATTATGGTCAGCGATTGGTATTTTAAAAATATTCAGTTTAGTGTTTTTGTTAAGTTGTTGATTTTAGATGAATTAAGATTCCAAATAGGTATCGCTATATTTGAAATGGAATTCATTTGATGTTGAACAGCCTCAGGAGCAGTTGCATATAAAACGTTTATAGTGAGTACACTCAATCCAATAAAAAACCCTTGAAAGATATGATCAAAACCGGTTTCAACAATTCATTTAGAATCGGTATGTAAATGGTTCTTCAGCTTTTAATTATTGTTTTGTAATATGGATCAATTCCAATAATGAAAATTCTGTATATATTCTATAAAGTAGGATTCATATAATCAGAGAAAATCATTTCGAAACAATTGATACATATTGCCTATTGTTTATCGAATATGAAATTATAAACTAACCTGTGTCTGAAGATATGAATTTTCAGATACACAAGGACGCCGATGGTAACATCTAGGTTAATAGTAATGTTAAATTAAATTACTTGGCTAACACTTGGCTCAATGTTTCACGATTATATTTAAGAATATCGATTCGTCAACATGTTTCGAGCGTGAGCTCATCTTCAATACTAAACTACAATAAGAAACGAACAGTAAATTTATATCTATACAATAATTGTAAGTAGGAGGGATATTTGAAAATCTACCTGTTCATTTACGATGTCTTCCTTTTTCTTCCAACAAACACATATTTCAATTGCTTCTGAAAGGTTTGAAAATATGCAGTTCTTGGAAGAATAAAAAAGACATCCTAAGTGAACAGGTAGATTTTCAAATACACCTTTACTTCGTTCCTTTATTGTTTAGTCTTGAAGATGAGCTCACATGTTGACAAATTGATTTTCTTAAATATAATCGTGAAACATTACGAAATGAATTTAGTTTAATATTTGATTATGTTTCACCAAGAGTTAAGCGAGAATTCAATCTCAGTCATTAATATAGTAATGTTATCAATTTAGGCTAATATCCTAATTGCTATTGGCCACTAATTTTATATTGGCAACTGATTTACATTTTGATATATCAAAATAAATTTCGGAAATTATTAACTTTAAATTTCTGTGTCTATATAAATCTGAAAATTTTCAAAAAGATACATAATTTTCATTTGGAGGAATTTAATTCATTGATTTTTCGTCGAGTTGGTCCATTGAATTTTCGAATCCCCCAGTTTGAGTAAACGTCACATTTATTCTTGAAATTTCCATCTTCAAGCTGCTCGCCTTGATCCCCGAGAATAGATGAAAGGCAGGAAACACTCGTAAACTTGTTTTTTGTGAGAGATCAATAGAAAATTGACATCTTTTTATGTGAAGCGTTCCTTGCAGAAGAAAACTTTTGTCAACAATAATTGACTTTTATTAATATTTTTCAAATTGGTATGCTGTTGAAGAAATATGTTTGTATATAGTCAAAGTTGTTTTGAAAGAGTTTTTAATTTCTTGAAGATTATTTCTACTGACTGAGATTGAATTCTCGCTTAACCCTTGGTGAAACATAATTGAATATTAAATTGAATTAAACTCTTGGCTTGATGTTTCACATCATGTTTCGAGCGTTAGATCATTTTCAAGACTAGACCTGAAAGCTGTAGTCTTGAAAATGAGTTAACGCTCAAAACATGTTGACGATCATATTGTTAAATAAATCGTGAAACATTAAGCCAAAAGTTCAATTTAATTTAATATAATATTATTTCTACATTGTTTTATTCGTTTCGTTAAATTATAAACAAGATGATGGGTTATCAAATATCAGCCTAATCGACTACTGTATTTAGAATGAACATCCTTTGGTCTAACAAGAGTCATATGATAAGATATTGTGAAGAAATTTATTATGAGAAATCTAAAACCAATTTCTATTATGAATAATACATATATCGTAGTAGGTATTTGGTGTTTTTCACGATCAAAATTGGCTTAGATATTGTTTGAAATCACATTTTATTGCACCCTGGGAAAAAATACTTTCAATTGCATTGTATGACTAATTAGAGAGTGAATCTAATATTTTGTTGCTTGATCAGAATAGAAAGTTTGAAAAAGAATACCTCATTTTTTGATAAATTAATGAAATACTACTCACAGAACATGCATTTCTATATCTTAGATTAAAATTTTAAATTAGAATTGAACATTTGATATTTCATTTCATTACTATTGTATATTCAATACGCTCAAACAAGTTGCAGATTATTCTACTTATTAATAGCTCAATGAAATTCCTAGATAAGAAGCGATCAAAAATTGAATACGACTTAAAATATTTCGTAATTTTTCAATATTGTCAGTTCTTGCAAGGATTGACATTGCCCCCTTGCTTCCTCCCAACTCCGCCTATGGAATTAATGCAAGATTATGAATATTCGGTTTCTTACAACTCAATGAAATGAAAAACTGGACAAATGAAGTACGAGCATAAGTCACTTTCTGTTCGTCTAGTCTAGACAAATATAGAACTTATGAGATATGAGTACTAGGTTAAAGAGTCGCTATGTTGGTATGACTTCTACGTGAGCGAGAAACTTGCCGTGTGAATCACGTCCAGGAAATTGGCTTTCCAAGTACATAAATCTAATTGTCACGTTTTCACGAATAATGGAAATTTATCATGTTTCGATAGTAATGTTATCAGTAGGCATATTTTGGAAATTCGGTGATGTTTTCCAATATTAAGTGAATGTATACAGGTTGAGTATTGAACAGAGCTCGTGTATGCAATCGATTTTACTTATGATTAGTCATATTTTCTCTGGAAATGGGTGGAAGCTGCTACATCATATTCGCAGTTACATAAACACGGTGTGTTTTGTCAACACGAAACAATCGGAAATTATGAGTCATGCGCATGCTCCCTGCTCTAAATTTTGGGGAAATTTCAAAAATATTCCGCATTAACACATATTCTGCTTGGAAAAATGGATACAATATTAATTTTTCATTATTCCACGTTTTTGTGTTGAATTAAATATTCTGTTTGAATCGGGCCCACTTCAGTATACTCTGCACCAAATTCAAAATTTGATTTTAAGTATCAACTTATCAATTTCCGATTTATCAATACTTGACTCGGTCATACTCACAAATTTGGATAATAATATTTGCCATAATTTTAAAATCCGACTCGCTAGGGCATCTTCGTATAGAAATATATAGAAAATATACAGAATATACAGAAAATCAAGTTCCATAAGGAAATCAGTAGAGCGCGTTTGATGATGCCTTAAAATAATTGTCTGGTTCTAGAGTTGTTTTCTCTTATTACATTATTGAATGCGAAAAAAACTTGAGAAGTTACTACTCACCAATTGTTGCCGTTTTATGGAGTTCATGTTGTATGATAGTAAATTTCAAATATTCTCACTTCAAATACATTATTAAGTTTGGGAGGAAAAATTCTCAAATACTAGATTATGAAAATTGAACTCTCTTGACTATACAAAAAAGTGTTTTCAAAATGAAGAGTTCTTACCATTACTAGATTATTAATGGTATTACCATACATATATATATATATATATATATATATATATATATATATATATATATATATATATATATATATATATACAATATATTTAGTTTTCATAATATTTCCAGCAATAAAAGACAGTTTTTATGGAAAAAATCATCATTTTTGTTGACCTTTCGTTGCAGATTGCAACTTTGTATATATATATATATATATATATATATATATATATATACATATATATATATATATAAATATATATATATATATATATATATATATATATATATATATATATATATATATATATATATATATATATATATATTGAATGAATCTATCAAATGATTGAATTTCATGAATAATTATTATGGATACCAAACGTCCACTGCAATATTTTCGAAAGAATCAATTTGGTTCTTTAGCCTCTTTAGATTCAGAGGAATGTTTCTGGCTTAGCATTCGCTTCGGAAGTTTATAAGTCTTCTTCACCATGAGGAAATCTTTGAAAAACTCATGATAAACAAGGTGTTTTGAATTAGTGTAGTATTATTTTAAAAAATTGATGTTTGAGTTTTAATATGCTAATCCAGATAATGTATATTTCAATATTCATAATTTCAATATTAGGACTAGAATTTATTTACATTTTTTAAATTTTAAAATATCAATTCCTCCGAAATCAAACAAATATATACGAAATTGAAAATTCAACCAATAACTCAATGAAAAAATGAAATGATTTTATGAATATACCTTGCATAATTGCAATAATTTCTTTAGAGTTCAAACATCATGAATTCTAGAAGAAGGATTTAGAGCCCATAAACATGCCAAAACCCAGATAATTACTCTACATAGACACAAAATAACTGAAAAACATGTTTTTAATTACAACAGCACAAAGATTTTGGCAACTGAGGAAGACAAAAACGCGTTCATCCACGGAGATCACTTATAGTCTTTTTTTATCAGTTCTGATGACAGCCAATTTGTACGAAACAATTATTAACGGTTCCATATTCGGTTTATAACGATAATTTTCAATTTTTGTATGGAATTCTTTCCTCAATAAAACTTTTTGTTTCGTATTCAAATCGATGCACAGATGATCATACAGTTTACGTTTCACTGAAATTTAATTCCTGCGGAATCCTAAGTACACAGTGTTCATAATTTTAACGGTACTTGGCATTCGATAAGGCTCATACTCATCTGTAAACGTCATATATGAATGTTTAATCTGTGCCTAATTTCTTATTTGTTCAGAATGTAAATTTTCCGAAATTTACGTTTTCTGTGAAATGGTTTGATGATTTCGTTTAAAACATTTCAAAAATGAAATTTGGCACTTTCATTATTCTATCCTTGAAAATTAATTCAACAAATTTATATTTCGCTTACCGAATTGAATGAATAACATTTATGTAGGTATTTTAAATACTCATTCCAATTTCATTGTGAAAAGGATAACTACAAATAAAAGGTTCAATTTGTTCATTAAAGCAAACTCTCACCACCTAAATATTCATGAAGACCGGTATTTATTTATCTTTCCAAAATGCAGAAAATAGTGTACAAAAACATTATTGATATGTTAATTTTAGACATTGAAAACTAGTATGTATTGAAATGACGTAGTTTGTTTATATATTTCATTCGGTAATATTCGAATACACAAATCAAATAATTCTATCCGACTGACAAATTAGAAGGAAACCTTGAAATCTTTGCGTGGTTCGAAATAGAAATGACTGCATCGGTCATCGTATTGTTAACCTTTTGAATAATTATACTTTTTGTTATTTACCTATAATCCAATAATATGTATTCAATTCGGCTTCACATATTGTTCTGGAGTTTACATATTTCAAGTTGAGTAGTATCATATAAGGGTATTCATTGAAGATAGGCCAAAAATTATAATAGGGTTTAGTCTGATCTAAGAATATTTTGTCGTTGCCCAGAAACAATATTTTGGAGTAAAAAAGTACATATATTTAGAACAAGGGTTTCAGAAGTTTATCTCAGGAAGACCAATTTAATATTACCGGAATTTTTGGCGGTCCAAAATAAACAGAATGAAATCGAAACAATAACCAAGATTTTTTCGTTTTAAACATATTATTGTCCAATAAAAATATAATGTATCGCAGGGCATCTTAAACTTTTTTATATAGCGACCCCCTTCAAGCTTAGGAAATTTTAAACGACCCCCTCCTCCATATAATGAAATATTCATTAACCGTAGAGGTAGAGGTAATATCGCACTATTTTACAATGTGAATAAAATAAGGATTAAAGAATACGTACCCATTCATTTCACATGTATGATATATATATATATATATATATATATATATATATATATATATATATATATATATATATATATATATATATATATATATATATATATATATATATATAATTGGAAACGTTGACAGGATATCGGTCGTAATAAAACACAATACATAGAATGACATAAAACTAAATATATATATATATATATATATATATATATATATATATTTATTCAATAGAAAAAATGAACTTTTGTAACAATTTTTTTATAAGAAAACATAAAACTATATGTACGTAGTGTGTATACTAATTTTAAAATTTTATTTATAAGGATTGAAAAGTATCAGATTTTTGCGACCCCCTTTCAGTAATCTCGCGACCCCCAGGGGGGTCACGACCCACAGTTTAAGAAGCCCTGATGTATCGTATCGATATCCAGAGCAGCAATTATAGGCTGCAATTTTGGAAACCCTTAATCTAGAATGTAGGATAAAACAATCGACAAACCCATCGCCCAGCACTTAGTGAATGATTGTTATCTCAGTGACTGATTATTATCAATCGATTTACTGAATTCGAGTGAATTGATTTGATTCTTCTATTTTTTTATGTATTCTATAGAGGGTTACATATTTTTTAGCGAATTTAAATTATTCTGTTACTTAATCCATAAAATTATCACTACAAACAAAAAATGAAAAACACCTATTAAATTTCTTGAATACAAAGATAACTACCCATTAACATAAATATGAGTCTCAAATTTGATGGTATATATTATAAAACGTATAATATAACCATATGGATATACACAAAAATAATGTTCTGAATTGGGGCTGTATATTTACGGTAATTTTTGTGGCTATCTAAAAAAAAATTTAACAAAGAAATTGAAGTTTTTGCGTAGAAAGTGATATGTAATGACTATGAAGAAAGATAACAGAAAATTTTATATTTCGAAACAACAAAACGTACTTGTTCTTGAAAATGTATGAATAAATATTTGAGCAAAAATTTTCAGTAAATTTCATTTTTTCTTAAAGTCACAGCATTTGCAATATATGGGTCACTTACCCCCCTATATTTTCCTTCGAAATTAGCACATTCTCCAGATGTTATAACTAGTCATTTGAAACTTTGCGATAAGAATAAGTTATCCTATAATGTTTGTTATATTTAGGTAAATATGTATGTTTAGAAATCATAAAAATTATAAGAGAATGATAATATTCACAAAGTCGTCCTTGATTTTTTCGAAACGTTCCTTCACTTATTGGGTCGATCAGTGAGTAACAAAAAAAAGTGTATTGTGAAATGAGTTATCAGGGGAATATTACCCCAGAAGGTTATCAGATTCAGTTTTTTTAATCCTCTGTTTGTGCTTGTAAGCTACGTACATAACCCATCTCATATACTCATTATCTATATTCACTCAAATCCTTTATACATCCACAAATGCCCATGTCATAACGGGATTCGAACCCAGATGATACGTTATAAAGACGATCTTGAAATTGAATATAATCAAGAAATAGTTCAACCACGAAAGTAAAAATTGTACATATCCGTAAGTTAACACTTTCATTTATGTATATTCTTGTGTTGGAGATTAAGCAAAAACTATACTCGTTATAATTGTTTATGTTCAACATTCCGAGAAATAACTCAGTGATATTTATTATACTCTCCATAAATTTTGTTAATGTTTTAGTAAATATGTCATCAGCAGTTTTTAGTATGTACCACAGAAACACTTGAATTTCGGAACTTGAGACTGTTGATATTTATATTCTACATATTTAGTCTTATTAGATTCTTCGACTGAGCAACACACCATATTACGGCAGTTAAATAAATGAATTCATAAAGTGACGATCACCGTGTTTCACTAAGATCCACCATACCTTCCAACAGGTTATGGGCCCAGGCACCGTATGTGATCGCGAGTGATTGTGATTATGGAATTCGTGAAAATATAAAGAATAGCAGGTACCTCGACAAATGTGATGAAGCGGATTTTGAAACTGTTCTATGCTGGAAATTATCTGATGGGAAATTTAAATTATGTGAACAAGGGGGTGCCAATAAAGTGTTATACCGACTATGGATATCGACCAACTCTTTTGGAATAAAAAATGGATTAGATGAAAGATTTGTGAGAGATACGTGGATGGAATTTTTATTTTTTTTTTAATCTTGAAATGGAACCTGGAATATCAATGAAACATTATATATTGGAAATAGAAGAAATGATACATGATTTAATTACATCTGACATTGAAGTGAAAGAGGCAATGAAAGTGTGATAATAAACTTACCTGAAGAATTTATCGTTCGAGAAAATGATGTTACGAGCTTGAAAGTGCTTCATTTTTCACAATAGTAATAGATAGGAAATTTGAGGGAGAAGAATAGAAATAAGCGGAAGCCAATATTTTTTTTTATTGTGAAAATTCATGATATGTAGTGATAATTAGGAATACGAAAATGATTTCTAAGTTATTCACATCTCATGAATGATTAGTGGGACCATTTGACACATCTGTTTCGATCAAGGATAGAAACATCGAGGCAACCAAATTAGGACAACAAAGGTGACTACTACCCTTCGTTTTAACGGAGAGTGATGAGAGTTTTTCAATGTACCTGAGAACGTCATCTTACTGAGGTGTATCCAAGAATCTCGCTGGTCAATTGTTTTTCGCCGAGCTTGACTGTATGGAAATCAAAGAGGAGAAGACTGTGCTGATTAAAGGTAAGCGCATACACAATTTGTATATTTTACAATTGGTAATAACGAAATGCGCATAATAAAACATGAGCACTTGGCTACATGTATTACTTGATATCAGAAAGTTACTTTTAATGAAAACATAATTTGGCTTTAGTGATTAGGTCGTATAAGTAGGGAAAAGTTTGTTGAATTGAAATTGAATGATTTAACAATTGATCAATAGTTTGAAAAATATTAATCATTGTAATTAGGTATGTGAAACTTGTATGAGATGAAACAAGTATTTCTGCCTTTATTTTAATGAATAAATAAAAAAGATAAAATGCTTATACAGAAAGCATTATTGATGGTAGATTATAATGTGTGGCCAATATCACATTGTAAGTATTTCAGAAAATAAAATTAGTTCGTAAATTTTATTGTTGATTTTGCTCCTCATATAGTAACATATCTGATGTCAAATAAATGAGATTTTTATATATTTCAAATATTGTGTTGTAAAAATGTGAGACCCAATTACGTTGAAAATTAATGAGATATGTGACAATGGTAGGGAATATTATTTAAGTGTTGTTTTGAAGTTGTTTTGTGAAGAGGCGGAAGTGAAAATAGGTTTAAGCGGTGATATGCAGTGCTCATAATATAAATATAAATATGTGGAGGTAAAATGGAAAAGGTAATATACCTAGAAGTAAAATGAAAAGGTATATGTGAAATGAAAAGCAAAAAAATTAGGTAACTTAAATGAATGTACAGCCTACGTGCTAAATGAAACGAAAAGTAATAAATTCGATATTACATCATGGGAATATTCGTTGGTTATATATAAAACGAATTCAAAATATTTGATGCGAAATCGAATAAATGTATAATGGCCAGAGAAATGTAATTGTTATTGAAATTAGTTTGAAAATATCAAGAATAGAACTTGATGAGTCAGTTAACAAAAATTGATAATGAAGTTAAACGGAGGTAAATGTACTACATTGTACAGAATATAAATCAGCAGGGGGTGCTGCTGATGGTAAATTTGAAAATAATCAAACATCCTGAATAATGGATGTCCCTGTACATTTGAGTATAAGTTCGAACATTGGTGAAAGGTATAAACAAACATTTTATAAAATAAATGTCCCTGAAAAATAGTCAAACATCCTCTATAAAGGATGTCAATGTACAAATTTGTAGGAGTTACAGAATAATTCATCAAACATTCTCTATGAAGAATGTCCCTGAATAAATTAAAATAAATTTGAGAATAATTTGTTAAACGTTCTCTATGAAGAATGTCACTGAACAAATTAATATAAAATTAGAGAATAATTTGTTAAACGTGCTCTATGAAGCATGTCACTGAACAAATCAATATAAATTTGAAAATTATTTGTTAAACGTTCTCTATGAAGAATGTCACTGAACAAATTAATATAAAATTAGAGAATAATTTGTTAAACGTGCTCTATGAAGGATGTCACTGAACAAATTAATATAAATTTGGAAATTATTTGTAAAGTATTCTCTGTTAAGGGATCCTTGAACGAGAAGGTATTAGTTCGAAAGTGATAGTGATTTTTGCGTGTTCCTGAAATAATTATGAAATGGTAACGAAATAAAATATAAGTAAAGGATTATTAAAGTAAAGGAGTTATTTTCATTTTAACAAATCAAAACGTGCTCTTTAATTCAAAAGCTAAATAATGAAAATATTATCGACTGTAAGCAAATAGTTGTTTACAATGAAATACGATAGTAACAGAAATTTAGTTAATTATTAGGCACGATCAATGACGATCGATTCAAAGAAAAAGTTTTGAGATTAGCTAGAAGAAGTCGTTTAGATGAGGAATAGTGAGACATGTGCGCCAGTTGCAAGAATCAGCACTTCTTGCTGTTTCTCGCATTAGCAGCAACTCAGCGCGATCTAATAATAATTCATCAAATGGATGTCAAAACAGCATTTCTCAATGGGATTTTGGAAGAGAATTTTAATATGATTATATCGGAAGGAGTTGAATTTCAAAGAAATGGAAATCGTTGTTTGTTATTTGAATAAAACTTGATATGGTTTAAAAGAGTCAGCATGATGCCGGAATAATTGTTTACATAAAATATTCATCGAGAAGGACTTCATAAATTCATCACCTGATGACTATTTCTATTTTATTTTTAAGCAGAGGCGGAGTCAGAAAAATATAGATGTCGTTTTGATATATGGATGACTTAATAATTACAACTTATATTGATATAGTGAATGAATTCAAAATGTTCTTGATGAAACAATTTGATGTGGATGATTTCGAAGATATGAATGAAAAGAATCATTTTTTTTTTGGGGTCAATATTACGAGGCGTTCATGATCAACGATATTGTGTTTAGTCTAGGATTCAGAGCTACGTATTGCTGCACGTCCAGTACTGGAAGTTCTGGTGATTTCTTTAGCAGGAATGTCAAAATTTACATTTGTTTATAATATTTTACCCCACTGGATAATTTATGTTCAAGAGAGAAAGAAGACACAATCTTATGTGGAGTATTAGTTATATATACGAAAGTGATAACAACGTATTGAATTATGTATGTTACGTAGATATAGCATGGAAATGGATAAGAATAGATGGAACAAATTTTGAAACTCTACTTGATCAAACTGCACATTTGAAGTTTATCTTACCAATGTTTAATATGACTAAATATTATCTTGTCAGTGTCCAATTGTTTGTAAAGGTGAACTATTTAGTCTTGAATCAGAAACATATGAAGAAGGATCTTGTCGGAGGTTGTTAAGTGTACAGGACCAGATTATTTGCGGCGGTAAATCTATTGAGTAGGTATCGAAGTAAATCTGATACGGAACTGTGGTTATAATGAATACGACGGGAAAGTGTGTTCGTGATGTATTGAGGTGTGTAAGGGGGAACAATGAATATGAAATTGATATACAAACGTTTTTGGAAATGGTGATATATATGTGTTATATGTATATGTGTATATATGACTGTACATATATGTGTATGTATGTCTGTATATGTGTGTATGTATATATGTATATATTAAATGGGTATATAGATGCGATTGGGCGAATAATTGAATAGAACGCCGATGTAGAACAGAATTTTATTATTAGTTATTTTGAAAATTGTACTGTATCTACATGGCGACAAAATTCAGTTGCTTGGCCATCAACTGAGGCTGAATATATATTGCTGTATTCAAAGGTATAGAATAAGCTTTGTGGTTTAGACTCTTGTTGGTTAGTATTAATGTGAATATGTTTGAACCAACATTTTTTATGAGGATAAACAAAGTTGTACAGCATTGCCAAATAACCCAGTATATCATAAGAGTTCCAAACATATCGACATTAAATACTATTTTACTCTAGTGCAAATTGAGAACAAAATTGTCTGCTTGAAATATTTGCCCACAGGTGAACAAGAAGCCAACTTCTTGACAATATCATTCCCACCACCACAATTCCATGAATTAAGAGAGAAGATGGGATTGCAAGCATAATAAGAAGATTGAAGGTGTTCATGATCTGGTTAGGTTTTTATGGGGTTTTCCCTAACCCATGCAACAAATGTTGGATCATCAGTTGTCTACTCCCCATAAGCCGTGAAGAAAGAAATATACTCATATAGTTTTTGAGGGGGTGTGTTGGAGATTAAGCAAAAACTATACTCGTTATAATTGTTTATGTTCAACATTCCGAGAAATAACTCAGTGATATTTATTATACTCTCCATAAATTTTTGTTAATGTTTTAGTAAATATGTCATCAGCAGTTTTTAGTATGTACCACAGAAACACTTGAATTTCGGAACTTGAGACTGTTGATATTATATTCTACATATTTAGTCTTATTAGATTCTTCGACTGAGCAACACACCATATTACGGCAGTTAAATAAATGAATTCATAAAGTGACGATCACCGTGTTTCACTAAGATCCACCATACCTTCCAACATCCTCCAATAGAGAGGAGCGGAAAAAAAAACAAATTGATTATCATCTTGGGAATGTCATTCATGAATCTGTTCAAAAGTAGTAATGTCCTTATTTCTAAAGGAATTTATTATTAAGAACTTACGAGTAGACGTCGATGATGTGCTCCACTTGAATTGAGTTAATAAGACGTATTAACTCAAGTACATTTTGGCATTTCGAAAAATTCATATGTATAGTACAGTAAAATATTTTTGTTGACGTTTCGTTGTTATATTACAACTTTGTCAAAACTTTTCAAAGTAAAATGCTATTTATATACGTATTATTTTACTATAGTGAAAATTCAGAGTCAGTACGTGGTTGGGTAGCACGAATAATTTTCTGTCATATATATATATATATATATATATATATATATATATATATATATATATTTCTTGAAATTGATTTATTGCCTGTTTGAGGTATTTATTTTGAAAGTTTTTAGCATTAACAGGCTTTTTTAATATGAAAAAGTTTATTTCTGTTGACGTTTCGTTGTTATATTACAACTTTGTCAAAACTAATGAATAATTATTCATTAGTTTTGACAAAGTTGTAATATAACAACGAAACGTCAACAGAAATGAACTTTTTCATATTAAAAAGCCTGTTAATGCTAAAAACTTTCAAAAAAATATATATATATATATATATATATATATATATATATATATATATATATATATATATATATATTGACATTAATAATATGTAAAATTAACATACATACTTAATAAAATATGTATACAATATATATCTCCTGTCTCAATCAATTACTTGCTCAATCAACAATTTACAATTGTGGACATGGTGGACATGTGACCTTCTTCCCTTGTTTAATATTTTTAACGGAGAAATGAAAACAAAAATTCGAATTGTTGGTTGCCAAAACTTTGAGAGAGATGAAAATCATCCATTCATTCTAGAATTTCCTTGAAGGTTTTACAAAGCTAGAAGTAATGATGAAACGTTTCTTAACGTTTTCTGTTGAAAATAAAAATGTTTCAATTTTTCTTTCCGTTTTGCTAAGAAGGAATATATTGAGTGAAAAAGCTCGACAGATATGGATATTGATACAGATATGGGAATAAAATTGGAAATATTTTACTTATATGTTATTGAATAAAAATGAATGGGTAATCAATAAATGTAAGCATCAGAATATTTTCACGTTCTATGACATAGGAATACCACAACATCACGTACATTGGAAATAATTCAAAAGTTTTTGATTAGAAATATTTCTGAATTGACGTATTTCATTCGAAATACTATTTGAAATTTCAAACCCTGGATGAAATGGTTATGTTGCACTTTTTTCGTGATTAATATTAGTAAGAGAAAATACCTAGTCCAACGCAAAGTGAGCAGTATTGATTGTTATGATCAGTAACATAATATTAATTCTCGCAATTTTCATCGAATTGTCATCATTCATCAAATACACCATTCATATTTATCGTATAATTAAAACAATAATTTATGAAGTATGTTTTGAATCACATCGACACATGTTTCGGGTTAATTGTAATAACTCATCATCGTTTAGCTTCTACTGAACTCTTGATATTGGTTTTTTAGCCCAAAATTTCTGACCAAAAAAAAAATTTTTTAGCCAACATTTTAGCCAAAAATCATGACCAAAATCATCATTATTATTGAAAAAACATTTGTCCACTGTATTGAAAATTTTCCGTGGAATTTAGTTTGTTGATTATTTTAGTATTGTTGAAAATCATCAGACTGAATTAATTTTTCATAATATTAATTTTAGCTTCGTTTCTTTCGTCTCCTAATCACTGTTGATACCAGAAAAGTTCTCAGTTCTGCATCAAAACGAACAATCTAACCAAAAAAAGATTATAACGAAACTTTGTTGAACCTTCCGAAATTAAACAAGTACTTTCCTCTATCGTTCTTATGAACTAGATAGTAGAATTCATATTATGATTATAATATAAGTAGAATGAGGTGAGTAATTATAATGATGTGAACGGTAAAGTGGGCCTTTAACGTTTACGGCTTACTAGTGCTGGTGGGTTCGATTCCCACTGTGTTCTGGAGCAGTTCGGAATTGGCACTAAAATAAGTTCAACCTCCATGCAAGCACAGAATGCCTAAAAAGAGTACTAGCATTCATCAAAAGCTTCGAAATGAAAAATTAAGGCACTTCCAAACTATTTGTTCAGAGAAATTACTGCACAAATTGAAAACTTTAATCTTTTGAATTTTGTTTTTATTGATTGAAATGTTTCAACCAAAAAGCACCATTAAAAATTATTTTAAAAAGAATAGATAGAGATACGGTGAACTGGGAAGAGACTATAGCAACTTTAGTAAAATTTTAGGTAAATTTGGAAAAGAAGTAAGAGTTATCTCATCAAATACAACTATAAATGAGGATGAAATTTTTGTAGTTTCAATAATCTGCAAGAAATTTGGGAGGATTTCAAAAATATACTTCATAACTAAATGTATTGGATTTCCTAAAAAATATTTTTGTACAACAATAAATTTAGAAAATTCAGAGAAAAATATTCTAGGGTTAATTTTGATGTCATTAAATAAATTCGAATAGTTATATTTGTTCAGCTGAATTCAATTGAAAATAAGGTAAGAATATATAAAATAAAATAATTGCGAATTTCAAAATTTTCAGTTTAAAGTTAAGTAACACTAATAACAAAATCAAAATAAGTCGTGATCCTTTTCTTCATTCATAAATTAAGATTTGGGCACTTACATGTTTCAGGTATTTATCAAGGTCCTCAGCCGAAGAATTTTCAGATTTTAAATTCACTGTTATTATGCGCAAACTAAAATTCTACTAAATGCAACAATATCATCCATTAAGTCACAAAGGACCAAAAAACAAATGGTCTAAGCTCTGTGTAACGTGAAGGCTCGCTCGAACTCAGGTGACGATAAAATGCGAAAGGTGCGCTTGTTGTAATCGCGAACGCCGGTGGTCGACTAGTCGCTAAATCCTGGGCGGCCGTGAATTAGGTTCCAGCATCGCGAAGGAGCCCCACAGGTGCTCCCCGGCTCCCCCGCTACAGAGAAGTTGATGTCATCACTTTAGTTGTCTGCACTTGCAATTTTATAATAGATTCTAGATATCACGAATGTAGAATTCTATACAATCTCTTCTTCATGTTGGTGACAAATCTTTCAGAAAAAATATTACTGTCGAATAAAGCATGAAGCCTGCTTTTTTCACGTTATCCTTTATAAATTCTATCAAAATAGATATATATATATATATATATATATATATATATATATATATATATATATATATATAATATATATATATATATATATATAATATATATATATATAAATAATAAATATATATATATATATATATATATATATATGATATATATATATATATATATATATATATATATATATATATATATATATATATAATATAGACCTCAATGTGTGATGTCCCTCTCAAATTTCTGTCTACATATATTCCAAGAAATTGTATTTATTGGGATGATGATATAGTGTTGTCCCCATATTTAACATCCAACGTACTAATTCCATTGCCCTTCAGACAAAAATGAACACATACAGTTTTGTCAACGTTCACCATCAGATTGTTCATTTGACACCAACTTGCAAACTCCCTCACCATGTATTCACATGCCTCCAGAAGTTCCTCATGAGCCATCAAAACTCATAGTTGCATCAAAAACCGGGACAACTTCGCAGGCAAATCTTTTATAAACAATATTAATAGAATAGGTCCGAGCACAGAGCCTTGCGGCACACCAAGTGCAATGTCATGTCTCTGAGAATAACTCTCGCCTATTTTCACTACCATTGTTCTTTCTTCAAGATAACTACATAACCAATTCAGAAAAACACCTCTAAAACCTAAATTGTAGCATTTATCAAGTATAAATTCAAAGGATAGTGAATCAAATGCCGGAAATAAATAAAAAAATAACCCCGCCACAAACAAGTGTTCATCCAAACACTCGTAGACGGATTCGAAAAACTTAACTGCAGCTGATTGGGTTGAGTGGCCGCTTGGCCACTCAACTCAAGCCAGGATACTTACTCACTTACGAAGGCACTGCAATACTTTCTGTTATTTCAAATCAGTCGAATTATCAAAAAATTCCTATATTAATACTTTTGATGTATTGAAAGTTATTAACCTGTCCGTTCTATACTTGAACGGCAGTTCCTAATTTCGTAACATTAAAAAAAAAGAATTGGCAAAATTGATCTAGCCGTTGTTGAGTTATGCGCTTACCAACATATTTTACGATTCATTTTTATAATATAGATATATAGGTATATATGAGGACAATATGCTTTTATTGAGTTGGTTTTCAGTAGACTGAAGACATTTTTCGTGCTACATTTATGAATATTTTGCTGTTGATTTACAGCTTAGCTGCTTCAAAACAATAAAAAACAATGAACAATCACGAAGAAGGAATATACAGTGTTCTAGGTAGACATTTGGCTCAATTTAAAGTGCTCCTTGGCCTATTTTAAGAACGATTTGTCGTATAACATATTTTTCGCTTGTTTCGTATATACAGGGCGAGCGAAATATTCATCGAAGTTGATATTTTGCGGGTGTCGCTCTCATCATGCATGTAATGATAAAAGTTCGCATGAGGTACATGCAGATCTTTTTAAACATCTATAATACTTGATAATACCATAATACGCTAACCTAGTTGTATACAACAAATTCGGTGGTTTAAAGAATTTAACCTTATTGAATTTTTATTTAAAATGAACTACCATAGAGTTAAATTACATCCATTCATTTTACATCAAATTCCATTGAATGTTCGGATTGGAATTGTCTGTGACTATCTAATTGGTCCGATATTCCTCTCACACAGACTTTCTGGTTAGGTTATCGCAAATCTTGGAAGCATCGCTGAGCAAGTGCTTTGGATATGTATTATATGCTACAAGAATTGTTACACGTACATATAACAAGAGTAATATGTACAATTGTGCACCATCATATTTAATTTTCGATATTCGTGTTTTCTTATGCTCAATACACGGAGATCGCTGGATTGGTCGAAGAAAGACATACCCTGGTTTATTTTCGCAGTGGTCCCTTGATGTCATTCGTTTACTCTATGCCGGTAGACACAGGTAGAGAAGTTGCGCATTCAGCGGAAATGGATAATTTCATGGTGTAATCCAATTTGAAACTATTTGCTTAAGTTTGAAATGGTTCGGCAGCCAACCACGCGAATATGGAGTTAATCTGATATCCAGGTTAGAGGAAATCATTTTGAGAATTTATTGTGGATTGAACAATTTTGCATGTAACTATTGTTTGATGATAAATGCTACTTATATTACACATCAAATGTGCGAAAATTACCCGTGCTTGCTCAACTCTGTTTGTTTATCTAGAGGGTTCATGTAGGGCGATCGAGCAGGTCATTGTGCAGGATAAAATGTGGTCCTGTGCATTTATTATCACCAAAATGGTTCAAACTTACTCTCAACAAGTGTTGAAAAACGTTTATACACTATTTATACTAACGAATGAAAGAAATATCAGAAACGTAGTAGAATTCTGGATTAAAATTAAAAATTCAACTGTCCTAAAATTTGAGAGTATGTACTGAAGCCCGAAAGTTGAACTCATCGTCCATTTAGAACCTCTAAATGAATAACCTCACATTTTTTTATATCTGATAAAAGTGTTACCAAAGCATACAACAATAAAGAGTGAAATCATTGGCAAAAATTGGATTGAATTGATAAAATATCTGTACTTGTGTTTCGAAACTGCTGATCATTCATTAAAGTCACTACAGGTAAATGCAATTTCAAGTGGAAATGAAAATTGATTATGATAAACGTGAAAACACCCAAAATTGATGAAATTACTTATGAATACGAAAAGGTTCATTAAACCGTTATTCAATATTTACACGGAAATTTTGAGACTTAATTTTATCAGTTCATTATCATCAAAATTGGTTCGATAATAAACACTCGCTACCCATGGAATGCCGAAAAACAAACAATGCAACACAACGTGATGTGGAATACAAGATAGTGGGTTAACTGAATTCAACTGCTTCCTACAACACGTGAATTAGACAGGAAGCATTCATGAAATATTTGTTGGCACCTTTTACAACGCATTATGTTTTACATACATATATATATATATATATATATATATATATATATATATATATATATATATATATAAATGAAGCAATCTACGGTGTTTACCTGCAATTTACATTGTTTGTTTTTATGACAGCCGTTTACATATGTTTCAAGCTAATTGGCTATCATCAGAACGGCGTAGTTCAAGTTATTAGATGTTCAAACTTGGATGTTGATTGAAAAACACAAAACAAAACAAAACACAAAATTCTACGAGAGGAATCGACATCTTTTTTGGTTTAAATTGAGTATCTTTGGTTGGAGTTCTATTCGACTCTGTTTTTAAGACTGGATCAATATCTACCTGTGTCTACATGTTTTTCTATTCGCATATATGTGTAAACCTTGTCTAAATTTTTCTTATTATCGGTATAAAATTTCAAGAAGCGCATCACAGGTAGACATTGATCCAGTGTTGAAAACAGAGTCGAATAGAACCCTATATAGAGTTCTCTAATAGAAAAAGATACTCAATTTAAACCAAAAAAGATGTCGATTCTTCACGTAAAAATTTGTGTTTTGTTTTGTGTTTTTCAATCAACATCCTAGTTTGAATATCTAATAACTTGAACTACGCCGTTCTGATGATAGCCATTTAGCTTGAAACATATGTAAACGGCTGTCACAAAAACAAACAATGTAAATTGCAGGTGAACACCGTAAATTTCTTCATTTCCATTTTCATACCTGTATAAACCTTGTCTTAATATATATATATATATATATATATATATATATATATATATATATATATATATATATATATATATATATATATATATATATATATATATATATATATATATATATATATATATATATATATATATGAAATGAATTACAATTCGATATTGAAAGTATACCATAACTTTCTTTCGCTAATTTTTAAAAAATTATTCAAAAAAACATTATAGCAGAGCTGTCTATATTGAACATGAACAATGCGTCTCCATTATCCTTCTAGGAATAAATGTTAGAGAATATTGAAATCGATGCCTACATTTGTTAGCAGCGTAAAACAGTTCACTGTTTCGTACTACAAGGTACTCCTCAGTTGCGCCACGTCCAACAAACGAAAGGCAATTACCTCAATTTTCAAATACCCTTCTACTGTTCATAAGACAGAAATATACTGTTATGTCGTATGCATATATCATGCATAGATTACTGTACATCTCAAATCTTAGAAATTAATGAAGAGCTGACATGAATGATGCATCAATTGAGATATATATATATATATATATATATATATATATATATATATATATATATATATATATATATATATATATATATATATATATCTTGAAATTGATTTATTATATTATTATTATTTATAATATTATAAATATATATATATATATATATATATATATATATATATATATATATATATATATATATATATATATATATATATATACATATTTAAATACATATACCCATATATATTTTTTTTTCAATAATCCTAGCAATAACAGGCTGTTGTGAACGAAACATCTTCATTACATTTTGCTGCGAATTGCAATTTTGTCAAACTAATGAGTAATAACTGGATCTCATCGACTGGATATCGCACGTCAATTGTAACTTCGAAAATCAATTCTCTTTCGCTTTTTTCTGTTTAAATGTTTTTGGCTCAGTATTCGCAACTGTATTAGTCTCCTTCAGCACGAGAAAAACCTTTGCAAAACTTAAAAAGAAATCACCTGGCTTACCATGAGTTCTTCAGAGGTTCTCTTATAGAATTTGAGTGCGAATTGATTACCTTCGATAGGTTAGTTTTTTCAATTTAAATAATGTTTTTCTTTATCTCCGATGATTTTTTCAAGGAAATCTCATAAAATTGAGAAAATTTCATATTATCGCTCATAGTATGAGAATTTATAAAAGCATTCACTCCCGTGAACTGTAATTACCGTTCTAAACTGTACGGAATTTTCATAAACAGATCGATTTTTCCAATTTAAATATATCATATTCATATATCAAGAAGAAGAATACGTTCATTAAATTATGATTTTTTCCTAATGTTATTTTTTGCATTTATTAGTGACAATTCTTCTCAATTCTATTCAATTCAATCATGAGCTATATTATGTCACTTTGATAGCAGCAAAAGTATTTTCAAATGTTTTCCACTTATTTTCATGAAAGTTTTCCAATATGGATTCGCAATTTTCTAATAATTGTGCGGTAATTTACAAAACGTTGTTTTCGATATTGTCCCACGTATATAATTTATCGATAAATTCAATGTTATGTTTCTTGTATACGGTAATAACCGTATAAAATTTTTTAACTACAGACAAATTAATCGTATATTGCAAGATTACTTATATATTATGAAAATGATAAAATAATTATAAAATAGTAATAAAGCCAGTAAATATTATTTTTATGGTGTTTAAATATGAACAGTCTAAAGTTATCGAGTATGTCAGAGTTATCGAGACTTCGTCAGAGTTATCGAGACTTCAAAAAATACTTGATGGAATATATTTATAAAAATTATTTGTAATGAATGTGAATGTAAACTGTTTGTTGATAATAGCTTTGTGCTAAATAAAGGTTATTATTATTATTATTATTATATGATTCTTAATTACTCATCGATCAGATTGTCCTGCAGAATTATAAGGGAGATTTTGGAGTTGAGACCTCCAAATTCGGTGTCGAGTTTTTATCAATTTCCAATTTTTTCTGATGATAAATTTATCATAAAAGATTAATGATTTATAAATGATAGATTTTGATCAAAAAACCAAAATTCACTAATAACATACAAATCTACCAAATAAATAATTTTTGCATATATAAAAGTAAATATATTTCCAATTATGTGCCGAAACAATTAATATATTGTTAGGCCGAAATATTGTTTATTTAAATTGTTTTTATAGTATGCATTCGGAAACAATGTAATTGTCAGAACAGTGCGTAATGTTGCCTAAAAAAAATTTTGGTGCAATTTTGAAATTTCAGTTAGAGGCATTTATTTGATTAAATTAAATTAATGATAATTTTTCATTAAAAATTATTGTATGAGCATTATTGTATTAGCAATAATATATGCATTAATTTTTTTTCTGATATGTTTGTTTATTTGTTTACCACGAAACAATGTTGTGTACCACCAAATACAATCCAGTTAAGTTTTTAGGAGAACATACAGATAGATCATTGAATTGGTATCCACATATTGACCAAGAAAAAAAATTCCTTATTTTATACTCTGAGAATACTGAAAAAGCAATTTAAATCCAATGTGTTGAAAATAATTTATTGTGTTAATTTTCAAGCTACATATTGAAAATTATGTCATATTTTATCATATTTTGGGGTAGTTCATCATAAACAAAAGAATATTTGTAACCCAAACATGGGTGGTACGAGTAATTTTAGGACTCGGTTACAGCGACTTACGTTGAGCATATTACAGACAAAACAATATCCTAATCATATAGGGCTTTTATACCTACCGTACGGTTTTATTTTTTCATGAGCAAGATTAATACTTGGAAGATTGTAAGTACAGAAAATACACTAGACAAGCATTTCCAAATGTATACCCGAAATATTGCTTTACATTAAGATAGAGGGGTCCGCAATATGCGGGTATTAAATTATTTAATAGATTGCCTGTGTCATTGCAGAAGATAGAAGATCACAAATTCTTCAAGAAATCGGTTTATGAACTGAGAAGTATCAAACTTTTCGTAATTCTCTTTGTATTCGTTTTTTTCTCAATTGAAATCTTTCTTGCCGCATATTTAATATTGAAATATGTAGTAATAACTATTGAAAATAAATTACTATTATAAATAAATTATAATAATTAGATGAGAGGTATCACAGAGTAGATTCATCGTCCATTGAATTTATTTATAATAATTAGGTTTAATAATATTTTCATCATATTATAAAAATAATAATATAAAAATAATTATTATTATTATTCATTTTCCTATAATATTTTCTAAACGATCATTTCCCATTAGTAGAGCGATTGAACTTCGCAATTTTTAGGGTTTTTTTGTAGCATTTTCGTTTCCCAAAAACACTCCATCCTCTCAGAATGCTCTTTCTTCCGTTCCTCTGTCCATTTTATTCCTGGTTGGCGCATTGATTTTTGCCCAAACTTCGCATGTGGGATTATCTAGCGAGACACATTGCGATCATCGAGATTTTTTATATCGATTTGTTGTTGATATTTTTGGACCTCTTTTAGCCACTCTGTGCAGCATTTACTCTTTATTATTATTTCGAGGAGTAGATCGACATTCTGGACTCTTTCATGCTGTAGGCATGTGCAAAAATATTTGCTCGTTGTTTTCTGATGTCTTCTCATATTGTATTTGTCTTTTGATGACATTTGCTATGAGTTATTTGCATCGAAATGCCGTTTCTATTCATTGGCCCGTAAATTTTTCTGAGAATTTTTGTTGTTCTTTTTATATTTCTCTAATTCGCAATATATATATTATTATTATATATTGCGAATATATAATAAATATATATATATATATATATATATTTATTATATATATATATATATATATATATATATATATATATAATAAATATTATATATATATATATATATATATATATATATATATATATATATATATAATAAATATTATATATATATATATATAATATATATATATATATATATATTTATATATATATATATATATATATATATATATATATATATATATATATATATATAAGTGTGAAGGTTTCTTGGGAATGAGCACAGTGTAAACTTGATAGAGTAATTATTTATTCGACATATGTTTCGGCTCTAGGCCTTTTTCAAGAATATTATAGGTTTATTGTTGGTTGGAAATTGACTTCAATTTCACAAATCTTTCGTAAAACTGAATATTGATTTAGTTTTAGTTAAACTGAATATGATTCAGTTTTACGAAAGATTTGTGAAATTGAAGTCAATTTCCAACCAACAATAAACCTATAATATTCTTGAAAAAGGCCTAGAGCCGAAACATATGTCGAATAAATAATTACTCCATCAAGTTTACACTGTGCTCATTCCCAAGAAACCTTCACACTTATGTTATTAAGCAAAGCACAAGAAAACTAAACGAAATATATATATATATATATATATATATATATATATATATATATATATATATATCCTCTCTCCGTCCAATGCAGAACGAAGGCCTCCCCCTGTCTTTGCCAAGATTCCCTATCGGCTGTCTTTCTTCCAGGCAACGCTCAGCCAATCCACAAACTCCTTATCCCATCAGTCGTGAGGGCGCTTTCTTGGTCTTACCCTGTCTCTGGGTTTCCAATCACAAACCACAGAGGACCAACGCTCATCTCTTGTTCGGGCTAAATGGCCTGCCCATTTCCACTTTTTGGCCTTTTTTCATGCCCCACGACATCCTTCACCTTTGTTTGGCCTCTTATCCAGCTGCAGCGTATTCTATCTCGTATAGTTAAGCTCATCATGTATCTTTCTGCTGGGTTGTTCGAAGCTTCTGGATGTGAGCAGATTTCAGGGTCCAAGTTTCGCTGGCGTGAGTCATCGCTAGTAATACGCATTGGTCAAACACTTTGCTCTTTATGGATAGTGGCACATCATATTTGAAAATATGTTTCAGTCGGCCAAGTGTACCCCAAGCTGTTCTGGTTCTTTGCATGATTTCCGGTGTAATATCACCGTCTCTCGTGAAAATCTGTATATATATATATATATATATATATATATATATATATATATATATATATATATATATATATATGCAATAGTAAAACAAATTATTATTCAAGTGAGTACAATTTCATGATAAGAAAACTAAATACTGACATACATGTTTATATCATTTTTCAAGAACTAATTTCATGCAGTTTTATTTAATATGAGGAATAAATCCTAAATGTACAACGGATAACGTTTGTCCTGGCAGGAAATTTTGTATATTATCGCCCGCTTCCTTCCAAATATGTCTCGAATTGAATTAATATTCACGTGTCTGAATCAACGGCTGTTGATTTTAATATTTCGCCCATCAGAAAATTCTAGGACATAAGAAGCTGATGTTAAATTGCGGATCACAAGGAGTTATTTAGCCAGAGGTATCTCATTTAGAAATGTAGGTACAGATAAATATAGCAATTCATTTTTCTACACCTTCGCACGAAATTTTGAGATATCAAGTCTCATTTGGAATTTCATTAAAAATTATAATAATGGTAAGCCTATAATTATATATTTATTTATTTAATTTCCGCTCCAAAATGAGGACAACTATGAAATTATAAGACATACTGTAGACTCAGTGGTGTTAACATGGAAATTAATAGCTTAGAAATTTTCTTTTTAGTCCTGGTGAGTAAGGGCTAAAATTCTACACAAGTAGTGGATAGTCTGATGAGGAACCATAACAATAAGATCACGAACTTCTGTAATGAATGAAAACTGGAAATGAACAAAATAGAAACAGAACAAATAATTTTTATTGACAAACTTACACACAACAAAACACAAATAATGGGTGTTTTTTTTAGAGGTATAGAACTTTAAGTTGGCATTACTGTTGGAGATGGCAACCGATTTAACAGCTGAGAAGTGATTTATTCTCAGTTTGGTTTGGCAATTCATGAATAGACTCACGCCTGAACAACGCTTGCAAATAGTGCAATTTCATATCGAAAATAATGGTTCTGTGCGGAATACGTATCGCGCATTACGTCCATTTTATCGTCGACAAAATCGTCCATCAGAGCAGTTAATTCGATTAACCATAGAACTTTTTCGCACCACGCTTACTCTTATTGATAACTCGCATCCCCAGAGACGCCGTACGGGTACAGAAGAAGCTATTGCTACTGTAGAGCGTAGCATTGAGGAAAACCCGAATGAGTCCATCCGCCATCGAGCACAGGAATTGGATCCGTGTCCATCCATTTTATGGATGATTTTGCGGAAGGATCTGGGTTTGCGTGCTTACAAAATCCAACTCGTGCAAGAATTGAAGCCAAACGATCATCAAACAAGGCGTAGATTCGTCGAATGGGCGCAAAACGAGATTGCCGTTGTTCCCGATTTTCATAAGCGAATTTTGTTTAGTGATGAAGCGCACTTTTGGTTGAATGGCTACGTCAACAAACAAAACTGCCGCATTTGGAGTGAAGATAATTCTCAAGTGTATGTCAAAACACCGTTACATCCAGAAAAACTGTTTGGTGCGCTTTATGGGCCGGTGGAATCATTGGTCCGTACTTCTTCAAAAACGATGATGGCCAGAACGTTACAGTCAATGATGATCGGTATAGGTCCATGATTACTAACTTTTTCATTCCTGAATTGAACAACCATGATGTCCAGGAGCTGTGGTTTCAACAAGACGGCGCAACATGTCACACAGCTCGTGCCACAATCGATTTATTGAAAGACACTTTTGGTGACCGCCTAATTTCACGTTTTGGACCTGTGAATTGGCCTCCAAGATTTTGTGATTTAACACTGCTGGACTAGTTTCTGTGGGGCTATATAAAGTCATTAGTCTATGCGAATAAGCCAGAAACGCTTGACCATTTGGAAGACAATATTCGCCGTGTTAATGCCGATATGCGGCCACACATGTTGGAAAAAATCATCGAAAATTGGACGTCCAGATTGGACTACATCCGAGCCAGCCGTGGCGGTCATATGCCAGAAATCATATTCAAAAATTAATGCCACAAGATTATCTTTCATTGCAATTTAAAGTTCTCTACCTCTAAAAAAAAACACCTTTTACTACATAACACAGAAAGTCATGAAATTGCACCATCCTATTCCAGCAAATACCGAGGAGTGTATCTAGACAACCTACTCAATTACTAGAAACACATAAAAATACAATGAGAAAATTAGAGTCACAGTGGCCGAGCGGTATACGCTTATATTCAACCTTCATCTTCGCTGCTCCTGAATAAGAATATAATAACTATACCAATTTTGAGGAAGGAAACTGGGTAAGTCGTTCACGAATGTCAGGAACAGGATGGAACCAACAATTATTGATCATTGAGGTAACTATAGACACCTAACTCACTGTGTAATTTTTGCGATGATCTGAATTATATAAATATACTTCAATTTTTACAAAGCAAAAAATTGAATATGACGTCTGTAAAATATTACATTTTTCCAATGATAGGCTGCTTACCTTAAATCTGCCCAATACAGTATTTATGCCTTATGCCAGTTAATCATCTAATCTTTCACAATATACTACTTCAAACGTAAGAATAGACATATGTGAAGTACATATTCATAAAACCAAAAAAAATAAGTTCCTACTTGAAGTATTGCACTGGATAGTTTCTCCGATGGAACGACCATATTAAAAATCTCGTTATTGGACTAAATACATTTTAGTTATATTTAGGAGTGCAAGGAGTTTTACGATTCTCATTTGTTGAGGACAGTTCAATTAGCACTTATTTCGTCTATCCAATGAAAATTTGGTGTGATTTGTAGCACTTAGTGCGCATCTGAAAAACTGAAATTAGCAACAAACGTTTTCTCAAAAAGATTCACAATGAATTTAGCACCGTCTCATCTGATGCATTTATATATCGAAGCCAGATTATTTGATATTATTCACTCTATTATTGTAAGTATTACTATATAATCATGAGTGTGGCAAAAGAATGATCATGTTGTTCCAAAGATTAATGAAATGGTTTCTCAAACGAGTTTCATATATCTGGCTCCTAGAACCAATAATAAATTGCCGATGAAGATCAAAAATTTACGACTATACACTTCAAACTAAAAAAGACTGAATTTTATCCCAATCCCTTTTCTCCCCAGTTCATCAATGGATTGATTGACCTCAATAATTATTTATCTGTAGCATATATTAGCGCACATTTTATTTACTTTTGTGTTAGCCAAGATGCTCTAGTCTGGGGCATCTTCTATTCCTTTTGGTTCAAAAGTGGAACCATACAATATTATTATCCTTTTATGGTTTCTTATTCACATATAAGCAATAATGTAAACTTATAACATATAAGATTTTAATCAATGTTCTTAGAACATTACACTTTCGAAATATCTTCTGACTTTTTATATATTTTGCTCTTCTTGGACTAAACTTGTGGATGTTGTAACAAGTTTGTAATAATTTAGTTTATTACTGTTAAATTATGTCATTTTATTATATTATTTCAACAATTTTGAACATGGACGACCATTGATCTCTTTGAAATAGTTTTATTCGTCCAATGATATTTTGTGAAATATACTATGTTACCTATTCAACAAGTTATCACCTTTCCAAATTAGTTGTGTAATTCTTTGTAATGGCTTATTCGACCGAAGTATAATAAATTAATATTTTCAGAGGAATGTTGAGATCATTCGATTCAATTTTGGTACTGTCTACGCCACTGTGTACCGATGAATCGAATCTCAGACAAATACCGATAAGAGTTTAGCGTTGGCATCAAGTCCAGTGGGATGGTTCTTAAAAAGGACATTTGTCCTGATACAGCTACTAGGTGTGGGATGAATCTAGATGACGTCACGACTAAGTACAAATTCAAATAAGACACCTTTGATTGGAGGTAGCTAGACATTTTCGTTTCAAAATGTTCTCTGTTTATTTCAATATCGGATATTAGTCATACTTATTGATACCAAGATTAAAACAACGAGGTATATACTACGTTCTAGAAATGAACGTGTTTATGTTTTGCATGTTTGTTTATGTTACTTGTTCTGCAGATGGAAACGTTGAAGATTCAGAAAAAAGCAGGAAATATTTTTTTGATATTTTTCGGAAATGATATCAAATTTTTCGAAAATATCGGTTACAATTGAAACTTATTGAATTATTATAGCTTACCTAAGTTTGACTGTTCCGGTTGATAAACGGTTGCTGTCAAGTGCGAGCTATACAGGGATCTTCTACTTTTCTCATAATTTTTCCACGTTATACCTTTTATATGGGTTCAAATTCTCGGATCGAGATTACGTAGAGGATGAAAAATCACCTAGTTAACAATCTAACGGTTAAATCTCTCAATCCGGGAAGTTAATGCGGAAGCCACCAATAGTTACTTATTTTGCGGAGTATTCGATTGCTCGTTTTTCATGTCCAAGTTAGTACATCATAAGCTTACTTAGCGTTCTTCAGATAAGATACAACAAACTCGAAACATGTGTTGACATATTATTATTATTACGATTGTTCCCTATGAGGAGAGCGACTGAACTTGAATTCGCAATTATTAGGACATTTGCTTATATATATATATATATATATATATATATATATATATATATATATATATATATATATATATATATATTTAAAATCCGTTTGATAAGAGCAAATGACTACCAAATGGCTGCGAAGTTTACCATTTCGGGAATTTAGCATTTATTCTCTCCCTTAAAGCATATTTGAATCACAGGAACTGAAATGGAATTCGAATGGAATTTAGGCACGCAAAATAAAAGTTTAATAATTTAATAAACAACTGATAAATTTGTATTTTTTGAAAATTCAATTCAGTTCCACTCGGTAGTAAAAGTGAATATATTTTAATTCAATTTTTCATGAACATATAATTTGATATTTTAATAGTATGTTAATTTCAGCTCATAATTCATATGCGAATGTTCTTTATATTTTTCCGTCCTTATTTTGTATGTATGGTTATAACAATTGTGAAATTGCATGCCAGTATAATGAATACTTTCTCATTGCTAATATAAATGGAAATAATAACCATAAATTCATAAAATACATCATTAAGAATCTAATGTGAAAAATCGTGAAATTCAGGTATCAATAAAATCATTAGAACTGCTATTGATTCTCTTAAGTTAATTAATTGAAAGTAGTGATTCCCCGAATATGTAAAAAAACTGCGTGTCTGAGATATTAAGTGTAAATCACGGTGTACCACAGGGAACAGTTTTGGGTCCATTACTATTTTTAATATACATTAATGACATAGTACAGGTAACCACAAAATATAAAATAACTTTGTTTGCTGATGATACGATGATGTATATAGTGGGGGAAGATTTACATCAAATGGTATCGGATACGAACATTGAAATGAACAAGTTATTAACGTGGCTGTGTGATAATAATAGATTAAGTTTGAATGCTGGAAAATCAAAATTTAGTATATTCGCCAAAAAATCACGAATGATAAATGTGCAGGTTGATAAATATATATTTCTGTAAACGGAGAAGCCATTGTTCACGATGAACATATCAAATACTTGGGTACAATTTTGGATTCGAATTTAAACTTTCACGCACACGCAGATTATATAACGAGAAAATTTTCGAAAAAAGTAGGATTCTTATCACGAATCGGCAAATTTTTGTCTATGAGTACGAAGTTGTCACTCTATTAAGCCATTGTCTAAGCACTTCCTCATTTACAATTCCGTTGTTCTTATTGTTTAATTGTCCTCAATATCAAATGAGTCGATTAGAAAAAATACAAAATAGGGCTATGAGATCTATATTAAAATGTAAATTTTTACACTGAAAATCAATATGTTACCTACCTACATTAGTGATAGAGTTCGATTATTTGAAGATGTACATAATGATAATACGAGATTCAAAACAGACTTTATCCTTGGAAAATGTAACACAACACAAAAGCTAAAATCTATTTTGTATGAAGGTTTAATTGAATTTAATGGACTTCCTGCACATATAAAAAACTGTGAAAATTTGAAAGTATTTGAAAGACTTTTGAAAACGTTCATCTCAACCAAAAGCAATACAGTTTGAAGTCACTCTAATTCAATTCGGCTTTGTTTCTGCTAGTACTTTAATTTATGTTTAAGATATATTTCAGAGAAATTCTTCTTATTTGGCTGACACATATCGGTGGAAAAAATTATGTGCACCTTGTAGTATACGCCCAATGATAAGTTTTGATGCTTGTTCACCTCGGCTGCATATTGCCTAGGTCAATAATGACCAACTACTAAAAGTTACATATATATTATTCATGCATATAGGATTGGTTGAACGGAATGCAAATTAAGGACAGGACCTTCGACCGACTGGCGAAAATTTCTCCTGTAAGCAAGTGGTTCTGTGAAAATATCTTACCATATTTTTACTAGGAAAACTGTGAACCTGTAAATTATATTTCGAATTCGATAATTCTTTAACAAAAGTCACAAATACCACTAATTACCATTTGTTCTTTTCTAATGTTTAGGAACTAGGTATTCGGTTTTGAGGTCATAATAATAATAATAATTATAATTTATTTCACCTATGCTCGTCTTCTTCAACCTGACTTCAGTCAATGTCGGATATTGGCCTCATCTATGTTCTACTAAGGTTTTTGAACTGCTCTTATCCACTGTATTGCCATCACCTCTTTTTGATCATCCATACATCTTTTTGAGAAAGTCATCCACTTTTTGTCTCTCTGTGCATCCAGAATGTGCTTCCTCTTTACTCAATTCACTTTTTGTTATTGTATTGATTGGACTTTTTTTCATTTTCACTAATTTCGGTAATTTGGTTGTTAGAGTCGCGCATGATGTTTTTTAAATCTGGATTGAATAGTCCAGTCAAATTAGTCCTTAGAATAGAAATAGGTTAAAAAAAATTCCCATTGAGCTAAAACTTGGCATGAATGTTCAGAATACTATTATAAATAAATAGTGAAAAGTCCCCATCAATCCCCCTCATGCAAAAAATTTTACTGATGGTGAAAGTTTGCAAAAATAGGTTTTTCGCGTTTTTCAGCTAAACGGTGAGTTTTACAGCAAAAATACTTCAGAAAAAACTTGCAGATCATCCGATTCTCTATTAAAGAAATCTCCACACTTTTTTTCATAAGTGTAGCCATTTCTTATTATTTATAAGTTATTGTGTTATTGCTCTTGGGGTGCCGTAAGGCTCTGTACTCGGACCTCTTCTATTCATATTGTTCATAAACGATTTGCCTGCGAAGTTGTCCCGGTTTTTGGTGACACTATTTGCCGATGATTCATAGGTGGTTGTTTCTGGCAGGACTCCTGAAGAACTTCTGGAGGCATGTGAATGCATTGTGAGGGAGTTTGTAAGTTGGTGTCAAATGAACAATCTGTTGGTGAACGTTGACAAAACTGTATGTGTTCAGTTTTGTCTGAAGGGCAATGGGATTGGTACCTTGGATGTTAAATATGGGGACAACACTATATCATCATCCCAATCAAGGAAGTTTCTTGGAATATATGTAGACAGAAATTTGAGATGGACATCACACATTGAGGTCTTATGTAAAAAATTGAGTAACTCATTTTTTGCAATCTCTAGAATCAAGAACATCGTGCCTAGAAACTGTGTTATGAATGTGTATTACAGTCTTGTATATAGTCATCTAAATTATAATTTTCTGATGTGGGGCTGCTCTACAGAAATAAATGGGGTGTTTATTACACAGAAGCGAATACTTCGATTAATATTCAATATTCATCAGCGAACATCTTGTAGACCTATCTTCATTAATAATACTTACCTTACCGTGTTTATATATTTATAGATGTTTGTTATATGTTAAAGAAAATGAAAATAGGTTTATTAAATTGAATAGTAATCATGAGTATTCAACAAGAAACAGGGATGTGCTACTTATTCCTATGCATAAAACAGCTAAATTTGAGCACTCTCTCTATTGTCAGAGCATTGAAATTTTCAACCATTTACCATCGAATTTGAAAGAACTGAAAGCTCATTTGTTTAAGAGGAGAGTTAAATCTCTGCTCTTAACAAAGGCATACTATAGTGTGTCAGAGTACTTTGATGATTCGGATGTAGGCAATAATGTATGAATCAATTTTCTGTATCATATATTTGTATATTTTTTTAACAAAAATGTTCTTCACCATGTGAAATTGTCTCAAATGTTTAATATCTCTGAGGAAATTTTTATTTTCTTTTCTTTTCAATCAAAATTGTATGTTATTGTAAATATGAATTTAACCAAGATTTTTGTTTGAACCAATATTTTTGCTCGAGGGCTGAATGGAAGATCAGACTCCAAACTGAATTCGGTCCTTTTGAGAGTATTTCTCTTAGTTGTAATTATTTATCAATTGAAATGAATGTAATTTTACTATGTAAGAATGTTTCTCAATAAAATCATATTATTATTATTGTTATTGGCATTATGGCTGGTGACGTTCACATTTCCAATCGCACTAGAATACTGATTATTCGAGCGGTGTGTGTTAATCATATTTTTTTTTTTTTTGATGGTGTTGGCGTTTACTTGATGTAAATCCATTATAATTGAATATAAACTTAAAATTCAAGTGTTTGAATTTAAGTTTATATTCAATTAATCAAATTCTGCCATGTATTTGTTTCTCTCATTATATCTAATAACTTGCCACTTGATACTATAGTGTCCAAAGTGTGTTTTTTTGCACATTGGCTACAAACGCATACGTTTTCGGAATGCATAAACACATAGGGTTCTCGATTGATCACTCTTTCTTCTACTAATCGACGACAAGAAGTTACAATATCTCTGCTACGACTCGGAAGTACCAGCACCAGGTGCACATAGACCTATCTACTCAAAAGAGCTTCAATGCGCATGATGTGATCAAATTATTAACGTATACAAGATTCTCATGAACTGTACAAAGTACCAACCCTAGCGGAAACAAACTGGTATGATGTCAACCCTACGACAACGCGTAGGAAAAAATTCCGAGAAACTGGATCTTCCATAAAATTCCTGCAAACATCAATCGAATTAAGTCAATCTAAATATTTTATAAATCTAATACTTTTTCTCTTCATGCATTCATTTGTGAAACTATTACCTATTTGAAACACTTATCATTCATGATAAATATTGTTTTTCTTCACTTTAATGAGCTTGACGGAAATATTCTATATAATAAAATAACTACATCAAAATGAAAGTTGTGGTTTATTCAACGCTGAAAAGTACGTAACATTCATTTCATTGAAATAATGAAAATACTCAATGCTTATATAGATATTCATATGAGACATACCATATGGTATGTCCCAGTGAGAGATTGTGAGCTGTCATTCGATGTATTTAATCCTCGGTATTATTCTGGAAGTGTCGCGTTATATGTTTAACACCTACTCATTACCGAATATGTTTCGTTTGCTGTGTAGGAGGCGACATCATCGAAAGAAAATTAGAAATTCCGAGAAGCACTTCATTCTTCCGAAATCAATCAATAATCAAATCGAGTCAATATTGAGAGATATATTTCATCTACTTTCTTAAGATTAAGTCCATCAATATATTTCGATTTCATCGCCCTAATGGGCTAATAAGTGTTTGAGATGAAAAAATCGTAAACTTTAAAACAATAACTCAAACTCTCAACTAAGAACTGGATAGATTAGTTTTTTTACCTTGAATTTATATCTATTTTTTCAAGTATAAAAAGTTCAAGTATATTTTTTCTTTTATTTGTTCTTAGTAATCTATATTTTGTACAATCATTATCTGTATATTCTCCTACACTTAAGTTGGTATACCGTGCTTAAGAAATCGATTTTCTTCTTTTCTTCTTCATTTGTATTCTATGTTTTCGCACTTTAGGTTAGTTATGAGCTTTAGTATTTGAACAATTGCACCAGTGTTAATTTAGCATTTGATTAGGTATTTCCTAGGGCTAACAAAACCGGGATCCCGAATACCGGAATCCCGGACGATTTTTGCCCGTTATTAAAAACCGGTATTTATGTAAAAATACTGGTATTTTGGTATTACATTAGTTGATTAAAATTGAATTTATGCACAATATAAACTAGTTAGCGCTTACGGGTCCGTTGCAGCAGAAAAATGCTCATCCCTTGTAGAAGAAAAATTGAAAGATTTTAATTTAGATATATCCAAAGACATGGTTGGAGTAAGTACAAGACGGTGCGTCGGTTATGATAAAATTAGGAGAAATTATAGTGGCTGAACATCAACAATGTATGGCACATTGCATAAATTAAGCGATTGTAATTAAGCAAGTGATATGAATATTAGAGATACTGGTATATCATCTCTAGTTTCAAAAATTCGGAAAGTATTGAAATCATTTAAAAATTCACCTCGTACAAATGATAAATATTTACAAAAGTGCGTGAGACAACAATTAGATTGTCAAACAAGATGGAACAGTATGTTATATCAGAGAAATTTGAAGAAATTAAATTTTGTGTTCAAAAAGCGCTTATTGCCGTTAGTTCCGATACTCATTTTTCTGACGAAGAATTGAATTTATTATCTTCAATTATTGCTGCTCTTGCTCCTGTAAAATTAACATTAGCATTATGCCGAAAAGATGCAAATCCTCTGATGGTTGACGCTTCTTTGAGATTTATGTTAAATACTCTTTCTCAGCAAAAATCTGCAACTTCATTAGAATTATTGGAAGCATTCAAATCTCGAATTTTACTGCGACGAACTGAATTATCACAAATACTTCAGTATCTGCAAAAGGGTTCACAAGAAGTTCGAGGAGATTCAAACGCATATCCAAATTTACAATCATTAAAAAAATTGTAAGTTTAACTAAACGGCTCACACATGAAAATCTAGAAGATACAGAAGAGATGGAAGTTGTGCAAGAAACAACCCTTCCAATATCTTCCTAAATTGGCAATGAAACAGTATTATCTTCTAACAAGGTAAACGTAAACGCATTAAAGAGAAAATTACAGGCAGCATTACACGAAACACTAAATACCTACCTCACCCGTGCCTGCGTTCAAAAAAATTCCAGGTCTGGAACAAAAAATAAAAAATGAAATTTCTTTTTTTGAAAAAAACAGGAACAAAAGGAAGCTATTTACAAAATATGCATGATTTCTTAATGACAATAGTGCCGAAAGTGTAGAATCATAAAGAGCTTTTTCGGTGGCTGATTATATTTGTACGAAAATTCGTTCCTCGCTTGGTGATAAAACGATTGATTGTTTATGTTTTTTAAGAGCATACTTTCATAAACAAAACGCAAGTTATCAATATTATTTCATAACGACTTTCAATTTAATTATATTTTTTGCTTTTTTAATTATATATGCCATACGAGCTTATTATATGTAAAATGTAACATAAAATTTAATATGTACTTTTTTTGATTCCACGTTTTTTTGTATATATCTAATCCTACTCTCTATGCAATAAAATAAATAATATATACTCATTTCAGAACAATATTTATTGGATTTCATATATTGTTAGTTAACAAAGTCAATATAACGACTGAGGTAAGTACCTATATATTTTTACTAGTAAATGTTTTATTAATAATACCGGTTTCAATACCAGTATCCCGATATTTCAAATACCAGATATCAAACACCGGTATTCAGATTTTAGTTCAATATTGTAAGTCTTAGTATTTCTGGAAGTTGTGACTTGCGATGTGAAATTTCGATTCTTCGATATTTTTATTGCTTCTTTTTTTTCAAATTAAGCTTTCTCTACCTCTTTTAATAATTTTGTTCTGTTGTATTATAATTATTAATAGAACACATTATTCTATTATATTCAATTTAAAATAGAATAGGTCAATACTAATTTTATTATTCACAACTACATAATTCAAAATGTTCCTACTTTCCGCTATAGCAGTACTATATTGTTTGAGGAATAGTATCCCAAAATCATTGATTTCATTGCATTTAATTAAAAATTCTCAGTATACAACAATTCAAGAAAGATAATATATATTATACCTTACTTAGAAACTGTGGGTGAAAGAAGACTCCCGCGCATTCAATGCTATTTATAAAACCTGTGGGACACCTTTGTATAAAATATACGATAATTATTGCTTTATGAGCCAGCACTTCCAAGTAAATAATAACTTATATGAAATGTCTTATTCTTTAGACCACTCTCAACTTGAGTAACAATATAACTCAATCACATTTAGAATTAAAATATTTCATCTCCCACTGTTAGTATTCAATTGATTTCATATAATATGGATACGAATATAAGTTTACACCTGGCAAAGGAATCTCATTGATTGCATGAATAACAAATTTTCAAAATGGTAAACACTTCATGTCATGGTAATTCATTCTTTGCTGTTTTCCCCGTCTTCAGCATATAGCTAAACAATTGAACTTGGCCATAATGTGTACATGACATCATATTTAGTTTTCCCATCTAAGTGGAGACAATAATTTTTTTCTCGCTCTTTCATATCTCCTTTTTTATCAATTCTTTTTTCACGAATTGCTTATCAAAAAATGAAAAAACAATTCGGATAATAGTGTAATTTACTTTAGATTCCTTATATATATTTTCTTATTTTCAGAAAATATATAGGGGTATATCACTCAAGCCCTGCTTTTTTGACGCCTAATGAAAAAAATTCTTTATTTGAATCTGTAGTCCTAACACGTCTGAAATACTAACAAAAAATCAAATCAAATATAATAAATAACCGCGTAACCTAACAAATTCTTCCTCTTTATATATATATATATATATATATATATATATATATATATATATATATATATATATATATATATATATATAGTATATATAGTTAGATTTCTACACTTTAGATCCCATCACGAAATGAAAATGAAGTTAAATCTGATTAGTCAACTCAAGAATCGAATTACCAACATTGTACAGTGGAGCCCCGATAATCCGGCCCCTGGCTTGTCCGTCACCCCCTTTAATCCGACATGGCATTTGACATACATAATGAAGTATAATTTTTACTTCAGAGTACATACATATATATAACATGTAGAATGTTATCATTGGATTTGTCGAATTACAAGGTACTATTTTGTAAAAAAAAATCCGGACTATAGGGGGTCTAAGGCAGTACTCAATAATCCGACAAATTCGCTAATCCGACACTTCCCTGCAAACTGTTTGTCGGATTACAGGGGCTTCACTGTATATGCAGATTACTGGCATAGTTCACTAACCCGTTTACCAGTAATCCTTCTTAACAATGGATATCCATTAACAAATGTTAAAAAGATTCTATGGAGTATTGTCACTACATTATCGGTTCCATCCTCTACAATCTCTTTGGATATAGAGGTACCATCACATATCGATTCACAGACTCCTACAACCAATTATATGTCCTTACCATATTTACACTCACTCACTGGTAAACTATCTCACATCCTATCTGAAATAAAACATTTAAAATTGGCCAAATATAATATCATTTCTGGTAAAGGTGCTTTCACAAAACTGAAAGACAAGGTCCCTTCATCTTCTATTTCGGACTGTGTATATGGTATACCATGCTTAGATTGTGAAGGAGTGTACGTAGGTCAAACTTCGCAGAACATCAAGCGAAGAATTACTCTCCATAAGAGTGATGTAAGACTCCACCCAGACAGATGTGCTTTGACCCTCCATGCGGCAACGATGGGACATCACTTTGACTTATAAAATTTTAAAATACTGGATATAGCTAGCAACTACCAGAAAAGAATATTTTTGGAAATGTGCCATATTAATGTTAATTGCAATAGCATCAATAAAAAACCAGATATTGCTAGACTCAGTTGCATCTATAGTTATCTACTCTCGAAGAAAATTCGATAAGCCCTGATTAAATTCCTGACCTCTGTTTGACGTTTTGTGTTTTTTTTTCACTTGTGGTGACAATTGACAGAGAGTTTTATACTTGACAGTAAGATGCAATTTTTTGGTTAAAACACTTTGTTTTACACTTATGTATTTTTCAGAGTCCTGATGAAGAATGTAAACATGTTCGAAATATCGACAAGATTAATAAATTGAATGTGTATCAATTATAGTGGCCCTACTTTTGCCGAAAACTCATCTTTTACTCATTATATATATATATATATATATATATATATATATATATATATATATATATAAATATATATATATATATATATAAATATATATATATATATATATATATATATATATATATATATATATATATATAACAGGTTTTTTGAATGGAAAATATTCATTTCAGTTGACGCATTAGTTGATTGCAATTTTGTCAAAACTACTGAATAAATGAAATCTATAATTTGTGATTTTTAATATTAACTCTTTCATTAAGGCTTTTTGCCTCTTCAATATTCTGATGAAAGTTTTTGGATAATAATGTTTTTGAAGAACACTAATACACTAATACAGAAGGTACACTTTCGAAGCTGATGCTTAGCCTGATACATCTATCTGAATATCGAAGGGGCAAAAAAATCGAGTTCACTTAAAAAACTTTATAATTTCAATTATCTCATAGTTTTGACTAAGTTAAAATTCGCAAAGAAATGTCAACTATACTCAATATGTTGTTATCAGTTTGTATAGGTATATATAATTAATTCACATTTTTTAAATAAAGCACTTTAAATAATGTTTAATTGCCCGTTTTTTCAATATATTTTCAACCTGGTTAGTTTAACTTTCGATTTCTTAGAAACAGAAGTTTTGTCATTAGTTTCAAGATCAAAATATCCGATGACACTCGACGAACCTAATTTAGATCAGCAGTATGTTTTACATATAATAAAATTTTGTTTCCATAATGAATGGGTCTCTGCAGTTATTACGAAGTGGATTAAGTCATTCGTATTCGAAAAAGGTATTGTAGAAGAAGTGATCTACGTTTAATTCAATCAAGTCAGCGGCGTAAGCTGCATTTCGCGTTATGACATAAAATGGTCACTTTGACCATGATGGTCCCTATCAGAGTGACGTAACCTGGAAAATAAGCTCATCAGGCCAGGGACGCAACGGACCGGTCCAGACGCGAAGTATTAACAATCGTTCTCTGCAAGGAGCCTTTATATGGACATATGTCAATGTCGATTGTACTTTAAAAAGATCATTCTAATTGCGATATTGGAGATCTGCAATTCAGATTGTTTACGTATCGGTATTTTTCGACGTGCATACTCTCACATATAAGGATTACTATTCAGGAATGAGGTAAACTAGGAATGAGGTGAACAGAGAATTTCATGAAATGTTTTCTGATTACGAGAAATCGGTTAAATTCGAATTCTGTTAATTTTATGATGGGCGTTTTCATAATTAAGTGAAATATTACTAGCACAGTTGAAGCAGGCAAAAAAAGGGAATAACCTTCTATGAACCCTTCAAACTTTCTGTTAGCTGCTCTGAAGATACATTTTCATAGAAAATTTGTTTCAGGGCAGTGTGGTTTTGAAGATCTGTTACTTCGAGCTGTATGTTTGCTGGATAATCAACCAAGTCAGTAGAACTGATAGCAAATGGATTTATAAACAGCTGAATATTTCTCTTGTCCGATTCAAAATCCTGGAATCTGTTTTCAAAAGACTCTTTTAAACATTTTATTTTTGATAGGTATTTAGGAATATCAAGGGCAGTGATCTCTAATTCTTCTTTTAAACTTGCAAGTGTGGAAAAATGGTCGACTTTATTTTTCTCTAAGTTTGCTGCGAACAAGTCCAACTTCCCTTTGAAACCATTGATCAAGTTGAACATTGTTGGAAGAGAACAATTTTTTCCTTGCAGTTTAAGGTTCAGGACATTAAGGTGCTTCAATAATAATGTTACGCACAGCCATAATGAATTTTCAAGCAGAGCTCTCTCTGCTGGCAATGCTTGTTTTTCTTTCAGAAATTCCAGAACATGTTCTCTCAAATCATAAAAATGTTTCAACATTTCGCCTTTAGATAACCAGCGAACAGCGCAATAAAGATGTAATTCGCCGTATTCTTTTATTTCTTCATCAAACAACGTTCTGAATTCTCGTCGGTTAAGTGCTCTGGCACGTATGAAATTAATGCAGCGTACTACTGGGTCAATCACGTCCTCGAAAGTCATGTCTTTAGCGCACAAAGCTTCTTGATGTATAATACAATGATAAGAAAACAATTGTCGACCTATGTAATTTTGCAGCAAAGCTACAGCGCCATTGGTTTTCCCCATCATCGCAGGTGCTCCATCAGTGCAAACTGAATTGCATTTATCCCAGTTTAGGCTCTTACCCTCAATGCAATCTTACAGTTTCATGAATATATCTTTTCCTGTGGTTGTAGTTTTCAGTTGACAGAGGTCCAATATATCTTGAAATATATTGAAATTGTCATCAATACAGCGTACAAAAACAGCTAATTGCGCCATACCAGTTAAATCGCAGGTTTCGTCCAATGCAAGTGAATAATATCTACATTTAGTTACAAACTCTGCAATTTGACTGTTAATGTCTGTTGACATATCTTCTACTCGCCTCATTACTGTGTTGCGCGACAGTGAAATACTAGCTGCCATGGCTTTAACCTTTTGATCATTGCAGTTCTGTGCAAAAATGGACAAACTCTGTTTGATAATTTCCCCATCAGAAAACGGCTTTTTCTTCTTAGCCAATAATAAAGATATTTCATACGATGTTTTGACCATGGCTTCCAGTTCTTCGTGTCGTTTTACAAAAATATTTTGCTGTGAAAATAGTTCTTTCTTCTTTTTATTTATGAAATCAGTCCTTACAGCTGACCCCACTGGATACTCTTTGTCGAATTTTGTATGGTTTTGCTTAAAATGCCGCTCTAAATTATATTTTTTAGCAACAGCTACTGTTGCTGAGCAAATGAGACACACAGGTTTGCGGGCTTCGCTTTCGGTGAAAAGGTATTTTGTTTCCCATTCTTCATGAAACGTCCGAGGGTTATCCTTTATTCTTGATGTACTCGTACTAGGTTTGCTGAGGGCCATACTAAAACAATAAAATGTACATGTAAAACTACATGTAAATGTACATGTAAAACTACATGTAAATGTACATGTAGTTTTATGAAATGAAGGTTAGTACCTAAGTAAAATAAAACTATTAATTTGGACAGGCACCGCTCCACAATATCAATAAATATCTAATTAAGATTCGTAGGTACAAATCCTACATCTTGGGCAATAAGACCGCCGCGCCGCCTGCTGTGCAGGAAAGTATTTACAAACAAACAAACAAACTAATTGTAACACATGCAAATATTACACTTACCTGCAGAGAAGATGCAAAGTTTTGGTAGTATTCTTTCTAATTTATTAAACGAATTGTCACAAAACGAATTAGTAATTCAATATACTTGCATTTAAGTAAGATTGATAACGCTACTAAGATGCTCGCTAACCGTCCGTTTGTCTGGCTATTGGAGGACGGGACCGATATGCGTGCGGGGTGCGGGCGAAGTAGCGGCAATACCCGAACGACGCGGATCGGTTGCGCTCGGCTGACCAATCAAGTGGAAGCAGTGCTATCGCACGCCGCGCTGCCGAAGTGCTAGCGGGAAAATTCAAATGCCTTGGCGCGAAGTGCTGGCGGGCAAATTCAAATGCCTTGGCGCAAAGTGCTGGCGGGCAAATTCAAATGCCTTGGCGGGCCACTATGTGGCCCGCGGGCCTGGGTTTGGCCAGCTAAGCTACAAATGATGTCTCGAAAGTCTCACATGACATCCTGCCGAGTCTAGAGATATTCAAGATCAAAGGTCGCGAAAATCAGTTTTTCTTGAACATCTCGTTTACTTTACTATGTAGGAGATTTGTATAACAATTGGAGAATTGAGACATTTGGAGAAAACTAAAGTTGTAAAGTGTAACATTCTCCGTAATTTCAGCATGGAACATCTTTTCATACGATTAACTGTTTTGAGTTAGAGCAGGGGTTCCCAAACTTATTTTGTCTACTGCCCACTTTGAGAATAAATTATTTTTTAGTGCCCCCAATTTTTCACCTAATTTAAAACCACTATAACTTCAAATTAAATGAATTAATTATCGTGAGCTATATTAGCGAAGATGAAACATTCATTTTAAACGGGAATATTACTATAACAAGAGTAAAAACCCGCAATTCTTAACTTGATACCTGAGCGCAGTAGATAGTACACAACGGCGCTCAAGTCTCAAGTTGACTCTTACTGGCCAATGAGAATGATTATTGAAACGCAACTTTATAGTATTCAGAGTATCTTTCATTTAAAAAAAAACAAACATAATTAATTCTTATATAATAACTAATGTGAAGGATGAATCTGATGCTGTTTAATAAGTTTGTTGATATCATGTTCCAATTTACTAAAGAACAGTCGAAAGTCGCCACATGACAAACATGCTTAAACTCTGAGATAGAGCGTTAACACAACCCTATTACAAACACTAACGTGAATATAGTAGGGTTGGGTAACAACGGAACAACGATATTTTCGGATATATATCTTTCAGTGAATCCAATAGTGGATATATATATATATATATATATATATATATATATATATATATATATATATATATATATATATAAACATAATATATACATAAAAACTGTCTTAAACAGGCAATAAATCAATTTTAATATATATATATATATATATATATATATATATATATATATATATATATAATATATAAATATATAAATATATATATATATATATATATATATATATATATATATATATATATTAAAATTGATTTATTGCCTGTTTAAGACAGTTTTTATTTTAAAAAACAGGTTTATTTTAATGTTAAAAACCTTATTTATGTTGACGTTTCGTTGTATATTAAAACATTGTCAAAACTAATGAATAATTGAATTTTATGAATTACTATACATATCAAAACGTCAAATTTATTTTTTTTTAAATCAAATTGGCTTTTTTGTATTTTCACATATTTATTTTTATTCCTCCGAATACTAAAAATGAATATATGAAAATACAAAAAAGCCAATTTGATTTAAAAAAAAATAAGTTTGACGTTTTGATAACTATAAAAGTCATATATATATATATATATATATATATATATATATATATATATATATATATATATATATATATATATATATATATATATATATTGAATTCTCGCTTAATGTTTCACGAATGTACTGAATAATAATTCAATGAATTCATAATGAGTCAACATGCAACTCTTAGTTTTTTTTCATAAATGTTTTTTGGGTTCGTTATCTTTGGACATTACCCATTCATTAAATTTGTTCATATAACCGCTGAAACTCATTCACACATAATAACGTCCATGTTCACCCGGGAATCGAATCACAGATCTCCTTAATGAGAGCCCGTCACACGCCTACTGCGCAACAAGACGAGTTAGTCTTGATAATGATCTGAACGTTCAAAACATGTTGACTTAACTTTATAATATTATTGTATTATTAAATTATTTTATTATACGAATGTATAATTGAATACATTCGTAAAATATTGAGAGAAGAGTTAGCGCGACATATTATTCAAAATAATATATACAATATAAAACACAGTTATCGTTGTTATCATTATAATTTCTGTTGAACAAGCAACCACATTTTCAGAATTATACATTTATTCAATATTTATTATTATATATCTAATTTATATTTATTATTACACGGCATATATCGCTAATGAAAATGTCTAAAATATCATCGACTATGAATCACTCTGTATATGTAATACACTTAGTCGCATAATACTAAAATAAAAAATTATCGAAAATTCACTTCAGATCATCGAACTGAATATCATAAAAAAAGGTTGTGTCAATGAATATTGATGCTATGTGCACTGAATAATAAATAATCCATTCTAAGTATTGGCTAAAAAACAACTTTCAATCGAAGGTTATTTTGGTTGAGACTAATAAATCACGAAATATACTTGCATCTGCATCTAATATCACTGATATTGAAATCATTTAACACTGCGTCTCTGAAAATTTTACAAATTCATATTAGTAGACAAAAAAAGTAGTCGCCACAGCTTATAAAAACATCTCTGCTTTGTATAAACCCCCGCAAAATTAATACAGCCCAGACATCTGTAACGGAACCTTCTATGAGGCGACAAGAATGGAAGTAAGGTTGGCAAAGTGCCAACTAATATTCTGACATCACTCTCAGTTGAAGGTGGTTAAGGGTCAAGGTTCATTTGTAAAGAAAAAGGTGTTGAAAGAAATTCAGAAAATCCTCTCGATTTCTTTTCAATAAAATTATACAGGAAACTCATATTCTCAAATTGAAGATCATGTACCTACCTGCTTATAATTATTTTTTTCAAGATAGAAAATTTTAAGCATGAAATTTGAAATACAAAAATGTAGGTTTTCAACTCGAAATATTCACTCAGAAAAAATGTGTGACCTTAGAGAGCTACATAGAACTATTTCATTCATAGATTCAAATACAAATTTAATACACTTTTTTTAATTATTTAATGTTTTACCTATGATACACTTTAGTAAATTTGGGTTCTGAGGACACTACTGAATTAATAATTAAGTTGCACAATCTTCGGGTTCAGATATCTCAAAAAAGCTTTCGTTTATGAACAGCTATTGAAGGTAACGTTCTATATGGAATGAATTTCTACTGTTTTTTTTTTCATTACTTTTCCAAATAAAGTTCTACTATAATAACAAAAATTCAAATTATTCGATTTATTTGTGAACAAGAAAACATATTTTTAATTCCAATTTCAAAATTACAGTCAATATTTAAAAAATTAGCCAACTAGGTTTATGCATAGAAACATTTCTGGAAACATATTTATGTCAACAAATTAAAACATTCTGAAAATTGCTTCATGAACAATTGGAATTAAGTAACTGGGTATTACAGAACTTTTTCTTTTGAAGGGCCTATTTTTTTTATCAAAGTCTTTGATTCGGAAACCGATTTATTTATAAGTACATGTACAGTTAGATTGGTAACAATTCATGTTGTCTAAGTGTATGAAGAAGTGGATAATCCGAGTTCGAAATATTTTATTGAATAAATGAAAGTGTAAATTCAAATATGTTTGAATTTATCCTATAGTTTAATATAATTGATATCCTGTATGCCGTATATATAGTGAATTCATATGATACAAATACATATATATATATTTATATATATATATATATATATATATATATATATATATATATATATATATATATATATATACATAAACCTATACAGTTAGTTTTAGTGTTAAATGCTCTGAATGAAATATAGAAGAAAATATTAGATCATTTATTCGATAAATTAAAATTAGTCCAAAAATTTCATAGTTAGGCCAGCTATGTAAACATTTATGATGTGATACCACCAACATCTTCCAAGGGGTGTTACAGAATAATGAAAATTGAAGTCTAAGCCATACTTGTTGGAAAAAAATATATGGATAATTATATTTATATATATATATATATATATATATATATATATATATATATATATATATATATATATATATATATAACACTAAAAGTATGCTACAACTTTCTTTCGATAATTTTTTGACGAATTATTCAAAAGATTATTTTAAGTATAATATAAGTTCTCGGCAAAAATAAAGCCACTTTAGTTGATGTACAATTATATCTTATTGTAGAATTTGATTTTGTACATTATTATATGTTTATTCCAACTGAATACACTGACTGCTTATTACAGTTTGGTCAAAAATTCAGCCTAGTTAGCCATAAGATCATACATTTTTGATGAAATTTTATTTAACATCTGTATTTTCTAACGTCCTGATGAACAATATATACATATTCGAAATATGGACCAGGTCAACAAATTCGTTGTGTATCAATTATTAACAATTACAGATTTTTTTGCCGAGAACTCATAAATTTTTTATTTCTATTATACGGTATATATATATATATATATATATATATATATATATATATATATATATATATATATATATATCAACTGAGGAGTGTTGCCGTGGTAACGAATATAAGTGTAAAATTGTTGGGTTATCGGCAATTTGGGCTATTAAATTAATCCAAGACTAATCGTCAGTAATTCTATATTTCGAACTAAGGTTCAGTTCTTCTTCAGGAATGATCTGACATAAGTGGTTAAACTGACAAAAAACAATACAGAAGTCATTCAATAATCGATTACAAATGCAGGAAAATTATTTTAAGAACAAGCATGTAGATAACAACGTAAAATTGTTATCTTTATTATATTTTTCATGTTTTACGTTGTTATCTACATGCTTGTTCTTAAAATAATTTTCCTGCATTTGTAATCGATTATTGAATGACTTCTGTATTGTTTTTTGTCAGTTTAACCACTTATGTCAGATCATTCCTGAAGAAGAACTGAACCTTAGTTCGAAATATAGAATTACTGACGATTAGTCTTGGATTAATTTAATAGCCCAAATTGCCGATAACCCAACAATTTTACACTTATATATATATATATATATATATATATATATATATATATATATATATATATATATATACATATATATATATATATATATATATATATATATATATATATATAAAACAAATTTTTATTGCCTGTTTAAGGCAATAGTTATGTTTATAATAAATACTTCTAGCAATAACATGCTTTTTGTAATTTTTCCTCGTGGTGAAGAAGACTAATAAACTTCCGGAGCGAATGCTGAGGCAGTAATATTCCTCTGAATACTCAAGAGGCAGACAAGCCAAGTTGATTTGTTTAAAAAATTACGATTGACGTTTGATATTCATAGTAATTCAAAAAATTCAATCAGTCATTACTTTTGATAAAGTTTAAAGAATCAACAAAAACAAAGATTTTTACATTGATATTGCTAAAAGTATTTATTATAAATATACATATTGTATAAATAAATTATTTACTACCATGAAAACTCATTCAAATCAAGAATAAAATGTTGAAATAGGACTTGATATTCATTCAAAATTTTTCACTTGAATCACTTAAAAAATAATTTTTTCGGTTCTTTATATGTTTCTTCAAGTCTTAAACTTATCAAACTTTATGCACTAAAAATGATCAATAAATTTTATTCATGATTTTATTGAATAAAATTTCATTGGAATCATACTGTAATCATCAAAAATATACCTTTAATCGTCATTATGTTTTCGGACTAATGCGCAAAATAAATCCATCATTAAGAATTGCTTTTTAAAATAGCAACCAATTGAAAATGATAAAAATCTCTGAACTTTATTGAACGTGGGATTACATTCAAATAAGACTATTAAGTAATCATTGCTATTATTTACAATTAGGAGATGTAAAGAGAATAGACTGAAATAAGCGACGAATATAGATCAAATTAATTATATGGCTTCTAGGACATTATTTATTGTTGAACCTAAATTTCTGTTTTTCAATTTTGAAATGGCATCAGATGGTGAATACTCAAGTTCTCATTCAAAATCCAAAGTGAATAAAAACTGGTTCTCTTCATTCTACAAAATTATAACGATACCAATCCTAAGGCCAATCGACAGATTGCGTAATTTTAGGTTGAATTTTACAACAGAAATCAAGGAAAACTTGATACAGATTTTAAATGAATATCGGATATTATTGACATAACATGAAATTCTAATGTGATCTGAATATTCGTTGAATGCTCATCTGCTGAAAATTTCATAGATTTTCTCTTAAAATTATTTTTTTCTGTTTCTTGGTATTACAGTGAATAATATGACATGAAATTAAATTCAATGGTTGATTTTTTGTCATTCAGCATTATGAAACAAATTTTTGAACTCGAAATACGTATAACGTTGATGTGAATTCATTAGATTATTATATTTGATAAGGTTTTTTATTATAATTATTTTTTAATATCTATGTTGTTATTGATATTTTCAGTAACCATAATTTGTATTTTATAGCTGATTATGTATTTTTTGTAAATGAGTACCTATTGGAAATAAATGAAAATATATATATATATATATATATATATATATATATATATATATATATATATATATATATATATATATATATATATATATATATATATATATATATAACGGGTGATTTTTTGAGAGTTAAGTTTTTCAGGTTGGCAGCACTGGTTGGTAATGGCATCGCAACGTCATCTGTCAAAGTGAAAAGTTCACTTTTTCAGTATACTCTGCCATTTCATCAAGGAAAGACTTACAAACGAGCAACGATTGCAAATTGTTGAAATTTACTATCAAAATTCGTGCTTTGTGAAAAATGTGTATCGTTTGTTACGATCATATTATGGTCGTCATAATCGACCTGGTGAATCAACAATTCGTGCTGTTATCACCAAATTTCGCACCAAGTTTACTTTGTTGGACATTAAACCATTGTCTCGCATGCGTACTGAAGAGAATATTGCAGCCGTAGCGTACAGTGTTAATGAGGATCGTGAAATGTCAATTCGTCGCCGTTCTCAGCAATTGGGCATGTGTTACTAAACCATATAGAAAATTTTATTTAGGTTTGAAAGCCTATAAAATTCAACTTCTGCAAGAATTGAAGCCGAATGACCTACCACAAGTCTAATTTTTGGTAAATGGACCTTAGAACAGCTCATAGATCCGCTGTTTTATCAAAAAATTGTGTTCAGCGATGAGGCTCATTTCTGGCTTAACGGATATGTAAATAAACTAAATAAACAAAACTGTCGCATCTGGAGTGATGAACAGCCACATGCCATACAAAAATTACCGATGCATCCCGAAAAAACGACATTTTGGCGTGGTTTATGGGCTGGTGGCATCATCGGTTCATTTTTCGTCAAAGACGACCATGAAAGAAACGTTACCGTCAACGGCAAACGATATCGATCCATGATACGCAACCTTTTTTTTACCAGTTGGCCGAGTTGAACTTGGTTAACATGTGGTTTCATCAAGACGGTGCCACATGCCACACAGCTCGTGAAACAATGGACATGTTGAAGGATGAACATGGTGAGCAGCTTATCTCTCGAAATAGCCCTGTGAATTGGCCGTCAAGATCCTGCGATTTGGCGCCTCTGGATCATTTCTTGTAGGGTTATGTGAAGTCGTTAGTGTATGTGGACAAGCCGAACACGATTGTAGCCTTACAGGATAACATAACACGCGTAATTCATGGGATACAGGCCGAAATCCCCAAAGAACTGACACAAAATTGGACCTTCTGAATAGACCATTTGATACGGAGCCGCGGACAACGTTTACATGAAGTTATATTTAAAATGTAAATGGCAAAGGCCAAGTTATCAATTTCGATAAAAACTTCAAATATATATTGCAAATTGAGTGTTTTATTCGATTTAAAAAAAAAGCGTTCAAAAAATCACCCATTATACATATAACAAAATGAGCACTAGAATTCATTCGAAAAATTCAAATTAACCAAAAGAATGTTATAGTAGAGCTAAATATGTGAACTTGTACGATATGATGTCTCCATTATCCTTCAAGGGATAAGTACATGTTAGAGAACTATTGAAATCGCTGCCACACCTGATAGAATAATTATTAATAATATTTCATTCCCTGCCATGAGCACAAAAACTTCATTTCCTTTTTATATATATATATATATATATATATATATATATATATATATATATATATATATATATATATATATATATATATATATAAATAATATAGTAGACCTCTATTATTAGAATATAGGTCTACTAACAGGTATTCCCATTTAGTGTAATTTGGGTAGACAGTAAGTGTTGAGGTGGTAAGGCATTTTGTATTGTGAGTTTTTTACAATGTCTGGAGAAATAAAGTTCTCTAGTCTGTGATGTGAGACTCCGTTTTCCTATATGTCTGTAAGCAGAGGCGGCCTTAGGGGGTGGCGAACAGGGCAATCGCCCGGGGCCTCGCTCTTGCAGGGGTCTCGCGTCAAGCAAATTTTAAAAAATACAAATTTTTTTAACTATATATTTTTTCAATTTAAAACTTTTGATTTTGATTCTCAGTTACTTATTAAGGTTATTAAACGGTAAATTAGAATAAAGTTATTCATTCAAATCATAATTGAATATAAATTTGAATTCAAACCCTCGAACTTTTGATTTACACTTTATTGGCTACATAGCATGACGCGTTTCGACGTTACAAACTTCTTCAGATGCTAACAGAGTGATAAGTTCAAGTGTTTGAATTTAAATTTATATTCAATTATAATGGATTTATATCAAGTAAACACCAACACTATTAAATAAAAAAAAATAAACAAATCATAATTGATAAATTGATTTTGTACTACTTGAATATCGCTATTTTTCTTGATTGTACTCGCGACTTTTTTCGTGTTGAGAAACTATCAATTATTATAACATTTTAAAACAAAAACAGCTGAAATTGAAAAACATTTTATTGGTTTCATAGCAGTCGAAAAAACCTTAGCTGAGAATTTGGCTAATTATATAATCACAGAATTAGAACAGTTAGTATATCATTGCAAAACTGCAGAGACCACGGATATGATAATGGTACCAATATGTGTGGTGCAACAAAGTGGTGTCCCAAAAAGTGTTATTGAAATTGATCCACTTGCTCATTTTTACCTTGTGGGAGTCATAGCGGCAATCTCATCCTAGGAGATGCAGCATCGTCTTGTGTCCAAGCAAAATCTTTTTTTGGTTTGCTACAAAGGTTGTACACTCTGTTGGCCGGCTCAAGTCGGGGTTGGGCTATTTTAAATGCTCATATAAAATTCTATCGCTAAAACCTCTTTCTGAAACTTGATGGAAGTGCAGGTTAGCATCAGTGGATGCCGTTAAATACCAACTAAGCGATATATGCCATGCTTTAAAGGATTTACAGAAAATACAACATATTGTCAGTTGGTCATTGCATGCTACTCTATAGAAAAGGAAATAACTACCTACGAATTTGTAGTTTCACTTGTCATATCGTATGACATTCTTACAAAGATAAATGTTATTAGTAAAATGTGGCAAAGCTAATACATGCACTTAGATGTGGCTATACAACGCCTAGACGCATTCACAAATTGGCTCGATAATTATCGAGAAAATGGTTTTCAGTCATCCCTTGTGACAGCGAGAGAAATAGCCGAGGAAAATGATTTTGACAGACAGTTTAAAGAAGTTAGAAGACGGAGTAAAAAAAGGATTTTTGAGTATGAAGGGGAAGATGAAGGTCATGAATTGAATCTGGAAGAGATTTTCAAAATGAACTATTTTCATGTTAACACCGAGAATGTGCGCTCAAGCTGCCATCCTAGGTTTGAGGTACTCAAACATCATCAGAGCATATTTGGTTTCATGTTTAATACAAAAAGATTAAAGGAAATTAGTGATAGTAAACTTTTGAAGCATTGCAGCAACTTGCAAATATCTATGACAGTAGGAGAACCATGTGATATTGATGGATATGAAAAAATTAACTGAAGTTTACCCCACTATCGAAATAGTTCTGAGAATTATTGCCCACACCTGTTACGGTTGCGTCTGCTGAAAGGAGTTTTTCGAGGCTTAAAATTATTAAAACATATTTAAGGAATTCGATGACACAGGATGAGCTTTCAGCTCTTGCTATCCCTTCAATCGAAAATGGCTTAGCTCATTCGTTGGATTATTGTGCTTTAAATAAAGATTTTAGTCTTAGTAAACGCAGCAAACATCAATTTTAAAATTTATCATATCTATATTTGTTAATTTTATAAATGTTTCAATGTAAGTAAAATATTTTAAAACTCAAATTTTATTTATTTGTATAACTTTAGCATTTCTCGTCAAACATAACGAATGCCTACCAAACAACCAGACCTACTTTCCCATCACATAGGTACACATAGGTGTCACAAAGGGCCTCGCAAAGACCTTCCGCCCGGAGTCTCGCAATGGGTAAGGCCGCATTTTCAGATAGATATTTGAATATCCATCTGACTCGTGAACCATTTTATTCATATTGTAAAAATTCGGTTATTGGGTTTTCTGGTTCAATTAAAAGAACATGATGTTAAATTTTTTCCAATTACGTTTCGGTTATTATTTTTTGTTATTAAGTTTTGTTCCTGACAGCAACTGACTCCCGGGTGTTTCCAGTATCTAGTGGATTACGAACTAATATTATGTTTAATATTATATCTAAAGGACCAAATTAGTTTAAAATTGATTATAATTCAAGATAATTCTGTCAAACCTGTGAAAGGTAATTTGATTTCAATAAAGAATGGAAGTCCTGACGACCCAGAAAGGGGCGGAGCCAGTAATTGGCTCGAAATAAAAACGTTTATGACGATAAAGATCAAAAAAAAATTTAATTCGGTGTTTTCTCATATTTGGCGATTCAATATTTAGGTTTCCTGTAACCTAGCTTCCAAAACGCAGGACGCAAAAGATTTTATTGAACTCATCAACAAGTTACTAGAAATAGATAACATTGGTATGGTTCTCACAGATAAGTAGCCAGGGAACCGTTGGATATCCGTTGTACATTCCGAAATACATTCTTATGAAACTAATGAACAGTTCCAACATTTTCGATGGACAAACTGAAGACTCCAACATTAATGTCAAATTCAAGAAAATTCCATTTATAGATAAACTGTCTCAACAAAGATTTTGTACTTTCAAAAATGTTCCACATTAAAAATTCGCGAAGTACAATATCTTAAGTAATTCTGATCTTTTCTCCAAAATTAAAGATAAAACACCCCTAGTATACAACAGAAACGCCATTTACGAACTTCCTTGCAAAGAATGTCACAGATGTTATGTGGGACAGATATCACAGTGGCTTAAACATCGATTAATACAACATATGAGTGACTGTCAGCTTGGAAAGAATACTTGTGCAGTGGAAGAACACCATCATCAAAGTGGTCACTGCTTTTTCTATAAGTTTATATAAGATTGATTTCATCGTTGATATTGTAAACTTTTTATTGATTGTTGTTCTTGGTGGAACTGCAAAACGATCTGAAGGGGTTCGTTCATTTGTGTCATATGATATATATTTCCCGTTAGTCTTACTCAGATCGTGCTGACCAAACAATCACCCCAACTTGTTTAATTTATTTTATATGGGCGACTAACTTAAGATGTCAATAAAGATTGATTTTGCTCTATAAGAATGGGGATGCGGAGGACCTGAGGAACTACAGACCGATAAGTTTACTCCCCACAGTATATTAGATCTTAATAAAGATAATTTATAACCGCTTATCGGGTCAACTGGACTCATATCAGCCAATAGAACATGCAGGCTTTAGGAAGTCATACAGTACGATGGATCACATTTTCACCATCCGCGAAGTGATATCAAGATGCAACGAATGTGCAATTCCTCTATATATAGCATTTATTGACTATAACAAGGCATTTCTAGATTTCTAGCTGCAACCACCTCATTACTGAGGATAGGAATACCATCTTGCTATACTGAGCTGATCCAGAATATATGCGAACATGCCACAGCAACCATCAAAATAGACGAATACTCGGAAAAATTGCCAATAATGAGACGCGTCAGCCAGGGAGACCCGTTTCCCCAAACTGTTCTCAGCTGCTTTAAAGTGTATGTTCCAAAGGCTGAACTAGAGCGAGAAAGGAATCAAGATAAATGGCCGCTACCTTAGCCAACTTGAGGTTCCCTGACGATATAGTTCTGTTCTCCCACTATGCTACCGATCTTGAAGAGCGCATCAATGAATTGAACATCACGAGCAAAGAAATAGGTCTGGAAATGAACACCGCAAAAATGAAGATGATGCTGAACTCCTTTCTGCACCAGAGAGCAAATGGAGGTGGACGGATCCCCTTTAGAAATAGCAGCGTCTTACATATATCTGGGGCATATTGTCACGGGAGACAGGGATATTACACCGGAGATCATGCAAAGAACCATTTGGTCGACTGAAACACATCTGCAAATTAGAAGATGTGTTCATCAGAAGATATCACTATCCTTGAAGAGCAGAGTGTTTGACCAATGCGTATTAGGTACCAGTGATGATCTACGCCAGCGAAACTTGGACAACCAGAAGTCTAGAAGCTTCGAATAACCCAGCGGACTATAGAAAGATATATGATGGGCCTAATCACACGAGGTAGAATACGCTGCAGCTAGATAAGAGATCAAACAAAGTTGAAGAATGACGTGGAGTGTGTAAAAAGGTCAATGTGGAAATGGGCAGGTCATCTAGTCCGAACAAGAGATGAGCGTTGGTCAGCTGTGGTTGGTGACTGGGAGTCCAGAGACAGGGTGAGACCAAGAAACCCTCACGATCGATGGGATAAGGAGCTTGTGAATTGGCTGGGCTTTGTCCGTCCACTGCAGAACGAAGGCTTTCCCTGTATTTGCAAAGATTCCCTATCGGCAGTCTCACTCTTCCAGGCAACGCCCAGCCAATTCACAAGATCCTTATCCCATCGATCGTGAGGGCGCTTTCTTGGTCTCACCCTGTCTCTGGACTCCCAGTCACCAACCACAGCTGACCAACTCCCATAAAACGGGTGTTTTTTTTAGAGTTATGGAACTTTAAGTTGGCATTATTGTTGAAGATGGCGACCGATTAAACAGCTGAGAAGTGATTTATTCTCAGTTTGGTTTGGCAATCTGTCGTGAATAGACTCACGCCTGAACAACGCTTGCAAATAGTGCAATTTCATTTCGAAAATAATGGTTCTGTGCGGAATACCTATCGCGCACTACGTCCATTTTACCGGAAGCGCACTTCCGGTTGAATGGCTTAGTCAACAAACAAAACTGCCGCATTTGGAGTGAAGATAATTCTCAAGTGTATGTCAAAACACCGTTACATCCAGAAAAACTGACTGTTTGGTGAGCTTTATGGGCTGGTGGAATCATTGGTCCGTACTTCTTCAAAAACGATGATGGCCAGAACGTTACAGTCAATGTTAATCGGTATAGAGCCATGATTACTAACCTTTTCATTCCTGAATTGAACAACCTTGTTCAATTCAGGAATTGAATGTTGTCCAGGACCTGTGATTTCAACAAGACGGCGCAACATGTCACACAGCTGGTGCCACAATCGATTTATTGAAAGACACGTTTGGTGACCGCCTAATTTCACGTTTTGGACCTGTAAATTGGCCTCCAAGATCTTGTGATTTAACCACCGCTAGACTATACTTTCTGTGGGGCTATGTGAAGTCATTAGTCTATGCGGATAAGCCACAAACGCTTGACCATTTGGAAGACGTGTTTATATTCGCCGTGTTATTGCCGATATACGGCCACAAATGTTGGAAAAAGTCATCGAAAATTGGACGTCCAGATTAGACTACATCCGAACCAGCCGTGGCCGTCACATACCAGAAATCATATTTAAAATATAATGCCACAAGATTATCTTTTGAATAAAAAAAAATTCTTGTCAATCGAATGATCCATCGTTGTTTTATTGCAATTTAAATTTCTATACCTCTAAAAAAACAACCTTTATATATATATATATATATATATATATATATATATATATATATATATATATTTCTTGAAATTGATTTGATATAATAAACCTATTTTATATAATTACCTGCACGTATTCTTTTTATTATGAAATATCTATGAATAACTCGTAACTGTGAGTTTGATAGGGTATTTCTCATGTCGAAGTAGATAAATGCACTTACGATTAGAATTCCGAATCAGTATTTTAAACTGAATGGATCAAAAAGGCAACGATCCAACCTTCTATTCATTCAATATTTTGATTTTGGTAATTGAAATCTATGAAGATCAGTATAAATCATTATTTTCTAAATATTAAAAAGGCTTCAACTTGTTAGGTCAACTTCAACGGCAAATAAGAATTAATTAATATCCAAAAGCCTCCTTTTGCAGAAAAACTGAGCGGCTAAGTGCCATCATGGCCTAACCCTGAATTAACGTTTTATGAAATATAATAAAGGACAAAGTTGAAAACTTAGACATTGAAGGCTAACCAAAAAAAAATTGATTCTTGCAATAGTTATTTTTGGCGAATACACGAATACTTCATTCTCGGCATCACTGATCTTACTCAAAGAGGCTGATGGACATCGTGATCTTCTGGAGGCACTTATTTCCAAAGTGATAGTAGATCTTTTTTTTATCGTTAGTTATAGCTCAGCTTGATCATTTGGAAAGATAAAGGGTAGTTATTGTTGAAACTGGAGAACTAAGGGACCTGGACCAATTTTTTTCTCAATCAGGCTTAGCATGGTGGAAAGGCTATCGTACATGGAGTAGTTGTATGTATAATATCTTTTCGGGTCACTTTTTAAGTTTAATTCAAGTCATTTTTCATATCTCATAATTTATCTTTCATTATATTTCAACATTCTATTACTTATTTACATTTCAAAATCTCTCTTTTATCTTCCTTTATATTTTTTCAATGTTAATGAGACTGTTTGATTAGTTTTCTTCCCCTCGTACTTTCAGTATTTTACTCTCTTTTCTCTGAATTTTATCTGGAAAAATAACTCCTTACGAGACATCAAGTATTACAAAAGACTCTTAGTAATTTATTTCATATGTAGGATGTTTTAAATTACATGATTTAAACCAAAGATGCGAAGCTACAAAATAATGTAATATTTTAAAGAGTTACTGACATTTCTTTTGCGTTAATGATAAGAACCAAACAAGTCAAATTTAATTGTCTGAAATACGTTTATTTCAGGCAATGATTTAAAATGAAGAATTTGTCAAAATTTTAGAGCATTAATCGCACTGAACTTGAACAAAACGAAGAGCGAAATACGCCTATCCATCACAATAGTTACGTGTAATAAAATAGAATAAAACTGACGAAATCAAACACAATTATAAACTGAGAAGATACCTTTTACTGAGATACTGTGAAGATAAGCTTTTTCATCGAAGACCTAGTCATTGTTTTTGTCGCTATCATCACCTAAAATGTTACTTAACAAAACCTGCGAGTATTAGTTCTCGCCATGCTATATTGTATTTGTTAGTCAAGACTGGCAGAAACATTTATCCGAGTGTTTTGGTTGCCAAATAGAATGAGCAACTGTGTCGCGGAGTGATTGTGGTATGTTTAGCAGTTTGGGCACAAAAGCGGCATATCTGAATTTGACGGTTAGGCAAGAATTGGCGCTGAAGTGTTCATTTTATATATCACTATCAATTTTTAGTAGCATTTATACAACCAATCCATAGCTCTAGATAGGTTTCGAGTAGAAGAGATATTTAGCTTTTTAACTTTATATTGTCAGATGGCTTTACTTTTTTCTTTACTTTCTGTCAAATGATAAACTGTTACTGTTTCTTTTCTTTGTCTGTTAAAAATTTGTAACGATGTTTTTCAATAAAACCTCTATAATTAGCCAGGTCTACAGCATATCCTCACTTAATTCAAATAAAATTAGATTGTGCCAGGCCATTAAAACGGCTAACCGACCTATTAATGAAAACTCTATGAATGGAAGTATACACAACCTTACGTTATGTTGTAGGTTAAGAAGTATTATTTTTATGTTATTAAAAATTCATACATTTAATAAAAAGGTTTTTTCATAAGAACTAAGTTGTTTCTATACGTTGGAGAGAATTATCTGAAAAGATGTATTTCAAACATTTTTTAAAATGCCGCATTGTAACATTTTCGAATAATCGGAAATACTCAAACAGAAATATGATTAAATTGAAAGAACGGGGATTACTACATGATATATTTCCAGAAAATGCAACGTAAGTTTAATATATGGGTCCATATTCTGATTGGTGTTTTATTCTAAAACAAGGTGATTTACAGAAATTCAGTGATTGACATATTGAATGGCTCTCCTCAGTGTGTTTATGGAGGTTTTGACCCTACTGCGGATAGTTTACATGTTGGCAATTTGTTAGTATTAGTGAATTTAATTCATTGGCAAAGGGGTGGCCATCAAGCAATAGCATTAGTAAGACGTCTTACTCTATTATTCCATTTTCATATTTATTGTTTTTGTTATTAGGTTGGTGGTGCTACAGGTAAAATTGGTGATCCTAGTGGAAAAGCAACAGAAAGAGATCCTTTATCAATAAAATCTTTAGACGCAAATGTGAAAGGTATTTCAAAAAATATTGAAACAATATTTGAAAATCACAAGAGGTATATTTGGAAGAAAAATGAAAAATTATCCTCATTAAAGTAAGTATATTAATTCAAATATGAATGGCATTAAAATTATGCTTAGGTTAGAGCTATTTTAATTTCAATAATGAATTTTAAGTAAGAACTATATAAGTCACCTAGAATCAAACCTTTTTTCTTCTCAAAATAAGTTGGTAGAAAATGTTTTCTTATATTTGCAAAGGTACAGATAAACAATTGCAAAAATTCCTACAATTTTTAAACTCCTTTTACAGCTGTATTCAGTTTATTTCAGAAATGAAAAATGCAACACATACTTAATATATGTTTTTTAGATTCAGAAACAATTATCAAACAACTGTTTGTTATTTAACATTTATAAAAAAATATATACGGACACTTTTACCAGTTCTTGCCGGACTCAGTCTTAAAAAATTAAACTCAGTGCATGAAGTCTCAAATATGAAGCAATTAGCATAAAAATAATGGTCACTTAGAATTGATGATTAACAAATTGATAATGAAAAACACCATACATGCATGACTCATGAAATTAATTTTTCAAATTACAAATGTAGAAAATAATAAAAAATTCCTGTGTCAATTATGTACATACCAAATACGACTTATGAAATCGACAATAGGTTAAAAAGCACAATATTAAAACGATTACAGAAGGAAACTAAAATTTAAAAAAAATATTGATTAATAAATAAAAAGATTTAAGGAAGAACAGAAGAAATTTGGGTTAATTTTCAGTTGATAATAAAGAGAAACAACCAATAAGCAAAAAAAGTGAAGTATTTCAGTTTAATTGGGGTGATTGTGAAGCATACTGCATAGGAAAAACTGGAACATAAACCAGAGTAAAAGAACATAAATTCTTCATATTGCATATTAAGAATTCTAGTGGACTCTCAATATATTCTATTTATAATAACCAATTTATAGATTCACACTCAGTGAAATTGCTGCGCCCACACAAGTATTCATAAAGACCAGTTCATAGATTCGAACTCAGTGAAGTTGCGGCACCCACTTATGAAAAGCAAAACTCTGGATCTTTTAGAAGAATCGGAAATTTCTGATTCGAATCGAAGGAAATAGCCAATAATAAATTATAAACTTGCGATCAGTTTATCTCCGTTATTACATTCTTTGTCCTCAATTTCTTAATTTAAACCTCCCTTTTTTAAGTTATTGAGTCTTACTATTCATTCGAATTGTAATCTGACAAATTCTAAACAAATTTGAACAACTAAAAATCTGAATGAATATTTCTTTTATGTATCAATAAATAAAAACTTTATTAACTGGTATTGAATTCTGTCTTGCCTTTTGGTGAAACATGATTAAATAATAATTTAAATTTTACTCTTGGCTTAATGTTTCAATAATATTGAATGACAATAAAATTATAACATTTAGTCGACATGTTTCAATCGGTCCTGACGTTCGACATGTCTTGAAAAGTGCCGACTGAAGGATATAATTTTAATGTATTATGCAATATATTTGTGAAACATTAAGGACAAGGTTTAATTTCAATTAACAAGTACTTTATTGCATATTTTATATCAAAGATATGTAGGTACATACCAAAGTAGGTACTTTGTTACTTAATTTAAAATTTATTGTATAAAATTGATCTAGAGTGCTAAAATGTATATTTAAGCTTAGGCTATCAGTAGAATTTAATTTGATTTTCAAATTAAAAATTTTGATTTGAAGAAATGTTTTCCTGCTTCAAAATTATTTTATAAGTATCTTCATGTTTGATGTTTTGTAGAAAAGTATCTGAATATGTTGTTCATAAAACATTTGTAATTATCCGGGGAAGCAATGAATGATGACTGTTTCAACTGTATTTGAGAAGAGCCATTCAGTTTTGAATTTGTGTAATTATTTACAGAATTTTAGACAATGAAGAATGGTATCGGAATATATCAGCAGTAGAACTAATAGCTGGTGCTGGAAGGCACTTAAGAATGGGTACACTTATATCTAGAAGTAGTGTCAAATCAAGGCTTCAATCTTCTGTCGGGATGAGTTTCACGGAATTTAGTTATCAACTCTTTCAAGCATATGATTGGCTACATCTGTTCCAGCATTATAACTGTAGATTTCAAGTATTAACATAAGTGACCTTAATTCTACTCATTCTGAAAATTTTGCATTGTAGATTGGAGGTAGTGATCAAATGGGAAACATAATGTCAGGACAGGAGTTGATTAGTAAAATATGCAATAAACAAGTATATGGTAAGATTATCTCTTCAATTTTTTGGTGCTTAATCAATCATAAAATATTCACTTTAAAATATTTACTTACTATTCACTGCTTAACTGCTGGTAGAAGGTACCTTTTAGTTGCTTAAATGATGACAACACATTTTTTTTAATAGTCAACAGATTTATATAGAATGGGTTATCACATTTGACCAGTTAACAAATGAAAATTATATATATATATATATATATATATATATATATATATATATATATATATATATATATATATATATATATATATATATATATATATATATAAGTATTTTATCAAAGCTATAAAACATTGCCATACCTTTATAAATTTTTTTTGTTATGGTACTGTTTTTGACAATTTATGTGGCAGTTGAATGACGTCAGCTTTTCAGAAAATTATCATTAAAGGAATCACTTTTGAAAATACTTATGTCATATATAGTTAAGATAATTTTTGAAATTGTGTTTCATATTATATGGAGTTAGGTTTGGTATCTTTCATGATTATTTGAATTTAGTGTAATAAATCATATACAGAGGAAACTTCTGATAATATATTTTTGAATTTGATTCCATTTTTGCATATCTAATCATTAAATATATACCTGAAATTCCTTCAGGACTTACACTGCCTCTGATAACAACAGAGATGGGCGATAAATTTGGAAAATCTGCCGGTAATGCAGTTTGGTTATCACCTAAGAAAACATCACCTTTTACTTTATATCAGTTTTGGATGCGACAACCTGATTCAGAAGTTGAAAAAATGCTTAAACTATTCACTTTTCTTACACTTGGAGAAATTAAGGATCTCATGAGACAGCACAGTGAGAAACGTGAACTCAGAAAACCACATAAAATCCTAGCAGAGCAAGTACTTTTACTAGTTCATGGTGAAGAAGGTACAGTTATTCATATTTTTCTAAATATTTTCAATTAATTCAAAGTGTTTATTGTGACATAGATATTGATCACAAGTACATTGATGCACCATTCTACTGAAAGACAAAATTATGTTAGAATTACCTAATTACGGCATACTGTTAGGTATGAGTCAAGTAAAAATTTACTTTCGTGTTCAAAAAGAAGTGAAATGTGATTTCATCATTCTTCTGTAAATAGTTTCTTGAAATACAGAGATTATTGAATTATTAATGAATTCAATTTTGTTCAGGTCCAACTTTGTGAAAATAATTATCTTTTTGGTTTTGTTTCTGTATGAGTATATTCAATTTCAAAGAATTTAAGTTAGTCATTTAAAAGAATGAGTGATAACTATAGTAAAAGAGAAGAAAATGAAAAACTACGTTATAAAGAGAACGCGAAAAATTAAGCTCTATACAAAAAACAAATGTGAAATCATATTTTCAAACTGAGTTCCTGTCAATTAATTGATTACAACTGAAGAGAGGCTGTTTTATGCATACACAATTATGTTGTGAAGAAGTGTTGTATGTTGAGGGCATGGGAGTTTTCATTCCTTAACTTCATAGCTAATTTGTTCAAGAAAATTGATTTTTCAATGCATGTTAAAGGTTAAAGATGGTCTTCATGAATCAAATATTTTGCCTTTGGAGATGATAGATTTTCTCTACGATATCTGACACTCTGATGGAATTATATTATGAGAGCCAAGTTTTTTGCCTTTTTCTTTAAGATACATGATAGCTAAATATAAGATAAAGATAAGTAAAACACAAGATACAAGCGTCCCTTGTAACATGTGCTCTTTCAAGTGCTGAAATGCCATAATGAAGTAATGAAAAGATTATTAGGCCTAATGCATATTCTAATGATTTGGCACATTCAGAGAAGAATTAAATTATACCATGAACCACAAGAGACAATTCGTTTTTTAGATTCACAGCTTTGATAATATCTGTACAGTTAACTAATGACTTGTTAACCTCATATTTTCTTTTTTGCTCTGAGTTCATGAAGTAGCTTTGGTAAAAACATTATTTTGTTGCATGAAATTTTTTACTAAAGTATAATTGTGCAGCTGATTTATGTAGGTCATGATGTGTTTTCCAAACATTAAATTGTAATTGAGAAATCATCCAGATTTTAACTTAAATAGTAAAACCTGTTTGTCAAACCCAACCAACTTTTGAATTACGTTTAGTTAAAATTTCCGTTAAGTCTCGACGGAAAATTACGTAATTTCTGTGGGAATTTATCCTTATATTAATATTAATATTGTTAATATTAATGTTATAGCAATATTAATATTGTATTGATTGGCCCTACGAGATGTTCATGTTTGAAGAAGCCTATCTCTACAATCAAGTTTTGAAGTAATGAACATTTTCATAATTTTCAAGTATTAAAAACTTTTTCAAAATATCAATTCAACTGTGGAATAATTCAAATGCTTTTATTGTCATAACGTGACGCGTTTAGTCGGTATAACTGACCTAAAATTCAAGTGTTGGAATTATCCTAGTATAATGAATCTGCACAAAGTAAATGCCAGTACTATTCAATATTATCAAGAGGACGAACTTTCCTCAAGTACACTGCATAATTGAGCAAATGTTGCCAATGTACACATATCATTTGTGGAAAATTATCTCACCAAGATTAATATCAGATGGAAAATTCTGAGAAAACATTCATGGCCTTATTATAGCACCACGACGATCCTTCAGATTTAGGTTTTAAATTCTAATATACAAATCCTCTTTGGTTTTTCCCTTTTACGATTTAGTGTTTGTCTTGTTCTAGCAGTGGCGTAGCGTGCCTTGTCGGGGCCCCCTATAAAAAATTTGTTTGGAGGCCCTTATATGGGGGTAAAGATTTTTCACAAAAGAAAAAAAATATTGCGAAAAGAACTTTTGAACGCACGCTTAAGGCGGGGAAAAAAGTAATTGCTTTATAGAATTTTTTCATTTGTCAAATAAAATAAATTAGAAAGTTTTTATTTTTTTTCCTTACCTCACCGGCCCCGTATAATTGATACGGCGGTAGCTACTCCCCTAGGTTCTAGGTAATATGGGTCTGCATACTTAATCTGAGTGCATTTGCCACAAATAGTAGCTTATGTCGAATGTTTTATTTTCCATTTGATATCCTATCCACCTCATTGGCACCAGTAAATCCTGGTGAAAATTTTTTAAATAACAATACTTAATTATAATATTAAAATAAATTAAACTCTTGGCTTAATGTTTCACGATTTATTTAACAATATGTATAGTCAACATGTTTCGAGCGTTAGCTCATTTTCAAGACTAAACTACTATAAGAGACGTACAACAAATTTATATCTACAAAATGGATGTGAGTAGGGAGGATAGTTGAAAATCTAATTGTTCATTTTCAACTATCCTCCCTACTCACATCCATTTTGTAGATATAAATTTGTTGTACGTCTCTTATAGTAGTTTAGTCTTGAAAATGAGCTAACGCTCGAAACATTTTGACTATACATATTGTTAAATAAATCGTGAAACATTAAGCCAAGAGTTTAATTTATTTTAATATTCAATTATGTTTCACCAAGAGTTAAGCGAGAATTCAATCTCATTAATTCTTAATTAAGCAAAAAATTTAGTAGTATTATATTTATTGAATAGTATTGGTACATACTTCATGCAAATACATTATAATAACTATAGGATAATTCAGACACTTGAATTTGATTTACATTTTTAATGTTATAACTCATAGTTATAATAGCATAAGTTAAAACATATTATATTTGTTTGAAATTAGTTCAGAAATTTTATATTTTTCATTTTCTTTTTCTGTTAAATAGTAATTTTACTCTATTTTAGTTTCTTCATATTTCTAGTATGAATTTGAAGAAGTCAACTTTTCTACGATTTATAATAATATAAAGTTACTATATTGTATTATTCATATATTTTTAATAATTTAAAATAAATTTGTATAATTTGAGTTGAGTTGGATATTTTTCATGCATTCAGGTTTGGAGTCAGCAAAAGCAACCTCAAAAATCTTATATGAGGGTAGTGTTGAAGCATTAGGTACATTGAGTGCTGATGATATTACAGATATATTCCAAGGAGCTACTATAGTAGAATTATTACCGGAGGCTGGACAAAACATGTTAGATCTTGCGTTAAAAGCAAAATGTTTTTTAACAAAAGGTATGGTCTTTGTGTATATTATTTTATTCAAATTATTATTTAATAAATTATCTGTCATGAAGCTCTAAGAATAATTGGAAGTTAATATAAAAAAAAAAAAAATATGTATATATGTATATATATATATATATATATATATATATATATATATATATATATATATATATATATATATATATATATATATATATATATATATATATATATATATATATATATATATATATATATATATTATGTTTTTTCAGTGTTTAATTGGGATTGCACTTCAGGGCAGGAGAATAAGTTACCTATTCAGTATTTTCCATATCTTACATTTACTGTGAAGTTAGTCTGAAGGTACATTTGTTTCTTGAATTTCAAAAATAAGTATTCCCAAATGCATGGGTTTGAATAGTATTGCATTTTACGTTGGCCGAAGTTTTATCATTAACGAAATGAGAATTAATTTATTTAGTGTATTTAGAGTGGATTTTTTGGTAAATATGAGCCATTAAACAGAAGAACCAATCAGATTTATATATATGTTGCTTAGTAGTTGTATATATGTTGCTTATAAATCTGATTAATGGCTCATATTCTGATATCCGATTTACCAAAAATCCACTCCAAATGCTCTAAATAAATTAATTCTCGTTTCATTAATTATGAAAACTTTCGCCGCGGAAAATTGAAAAACACATCTGGAAACAATTCACTTGAAAAGGTGAATTGAGAAATACAGTCAGTGTCATAGCTTCCTTCAACCACTATACAAGCAAAATGCAATAATATTCAAACCCAAATCAGTTGAGAATACTTATTTTTAAAATTCAAGAAACAAATGTACCTTCGGAATATACAGTAAATGTAAGACAAATTTTCAATAGTGCCTTGTTATATAAAACTGTTAACTTTGTACAATTTTAGCTTTGCAGAAGAAAATAGACATTTTCGAAAGCTTGAAAAATCCTGTCCTGGCCTGCAATCCCAATTAAACACTGAAAATACATATATACAGTCGTGAAACATTCACACCATAGTGTGAATGTTCACACCATGACAACACATAGTTTTGTCAGTGATTTATAAATTACACTTTATAAAATAAAATTTGTATTTTACTCAGAGTTGATAGAGGTAGAATGACTTCTTTACAAGAAAACTATATCAAATGCTAGTCAACATATTCGCCAAAGTGGAAGAATTTGTACCGTTTGAAATCTCTAAATTGTCCATAATTATAAATTTTTTGTAGTTTGTCAAATTTATAACAATATATATATATATATATATATATATATATATATATATATATATATATATATATATATATATATATATATATATATATATTCGGATCAGGCAATATTAGGCACTTATTGTCATAATATATTTTTAATTGTTTCAGAGGATGCAATAAGGATAATTTCAGCAGGTGGATTTTATGTGAATCAAGTTAAAGCAAGCAATCCTAATGAAGTGCTTAATATGAATGTACATGTATTACGAAATAATTTGACTTTGTTGAGAGTAGGAAAGAAAAATTATTACATTATCAAATGGTTTAGTTAATTTGGAATAAAATTTGAAAAAAGCATATAAAGTTTATTTCTGATGACTTATCTTTTAACATGATAAATAAACTATGTACTATCAACGAAGGGTATAAAATTCACAGCTCAACATGAAAACTAAACCTGACGGAAATAAATATTCTTAACAATTTTTTCGTATTAAATTTATCATAATACCAGCCAAAATATTCAAATGATCACTATGTATCTTTGAGAATTGAGTTATATCATTTATTACAGAATGGATGTCTAAAATGTGCTTATAATTAGTGAGATGTAATGATGTTATCAAAACAACAACAGGTATATAAAGTCTATTAACCATCAAAAATTTGAAAACTAAAAATGAGTCTTCATTTTGACAGTATAAATTTTTGAGTTCTGTAAACCACCTTTTTCTACAAATATATATCAATTGAAGAATTTCAAGGCAAAGAGGTCTGACATTTGCTTTCAGTCGACTCTCTCTTACATGAAGTTCAATTACTGTGTTGATATCATCAACAATTGTGGCTAAAGGAAGGGAACCACCTAGTGTTCTCAAAATTTCAATTTCAGTTGCAGTTATTATTTTGTATTGATAATCTACATTTGTTAACTTCTGAAGAAATTTGATTATATACTTAATTTTTAAATCGATTAATTCACCTGTATATTTACTACTAATAAATATACTTGTAGCTAATATCAAAACTTCATCATATAGGGTCTCTTCATTTTTGAGTTTTCGTCTAATATATTCTTCAAGCACCTCGATAGATGTAATAAATACATGTATATCTTGTTTAAAGGTATCACAAGCTATTTTAAGTATTTTTAGTGAGGATTCCTCCAATATTGGTTCTTCATATTGATGCAATGGTTTATCCATTTCTTTAAACCATATTTGAAGTAATTCTAATTCATTTGTATTTTGCGAAGCCATTTTAAAAAATTTTTTTGAATCTTACGTGATTCGGATTAATTGTTAAATCGAATCAAGGTAGCAGTTTTTCATAGAAAATATTAATATTGCAGTTCACGAAGTATATAATATATCTATACTTCGTGTTGCAGTTACTCATATCACGATTCCAATATTTGTAATTTGAATATAGTTCTAGTGTGAACCATAGAAAATAGTTTCTTTCATTCATTTTTAATAGAATTTTTATGATTAGTATCACTAAGGTTATGTTTCGAAAAACACTGTGGCGGTATGACGTCAATGTCGCATACTAGGAAGCGGTTTATTTTGGTTAGCTATATTACTGTTTAAAACGGAACACAGTCCAGCATACTGATATCCACGTTTTGGCGATGAATGTCGTTATATTAAAAAAATTAATACTCAAATTTTGTAAATTTTTTGTATTGTTTGGGGCTTGACGGATCAATTCCAATAACTAAATTTACAAAACAACCAATTTTTTAATCACAAAGTGAATACTAACAAATGTTATAAAACGTCCTTTTTCTTTCTCCTATTCACTGTAACTCCGATTCTATTTACGCTATCAGGTTGATCGAACATTCTATTCTAGATTGTTCCATCTTTAGAACGTAGAGGCCGGTATCAATTGTCCACACAATTGATGTGGATTACGTATATTTCAGACAATATTCCTAAACATAAGTCGCCAATACTACTACTCACTTTCGAGTGTGTAAAGGTGAAAAAAATGTGTATACTGCATCAGGAGATGAAAAAGAAAATTTAACTGTGTTGGTTACTGCTTATGTTGCTGGAGTTTTAGCTCCACCAATGATAGTATACCCCTATGAGCGTTTACCTGTCGTATTGCAAATAGCGTACCAAAAGATTGGTGCATAGGCAGGTCATAATCAGGCTGGATGTGTGCTAGAACTTCTTATGAATACATTACTAATGTGCTCAATCCATGGCTAGTCAAAAAGATTATAGCTAAACCAGTTATATTATTCTTGAGCCGTCATTGGTCACACATGACCTTGCATTTGCCAGATTTTTGAAAAGATAATTTTATTGAAGCTATCTCTCTGTACCCTAACTCGACACATCTACTTCGGCCGATGGATATGTGCGGTATTTAGGCCTTCAAAGGAATCTTGGCAGAATGAAATGAAGAGTTGGAAAATTCAAATCCCCAAACAAATGATGAAAAGAGATCATTTTGCTCCAAATTTTGAAGCAGCTTTGCGAAATATAGCCACAAACACAACAAGAAACGGATTTCGCAAAAGTGGACTTTTTACCTTTGGTCCAGAATACGTCGATATAAACAAAATAAGTTCACAAAATCGTGGTACTGTTTCTACATAATAATTAGCAAGAATTATTACTGTCCATTGATGGATATTCGTAATTAGATAATGTCTATAATTGGGGGTCCAATACTGGATTACTACAGTCCATTAATGGTGTCAAAGTAGGAGTGTTGTTTATTTATATTATTTTATTTTACTGAGACCTAAACTGGAATTGAGCATTGCATACTAATTTAAAAAAAGCTTTTCATTTACACCCAAATCTCAATTGATGTATATTGAAAAATGAAGAAATTACAAAGCAAATACAGAAATAAGTCGCTTAAACTACCTGCTGACTAGTCAAACCACAAACATTTATTTCTTTGGGACAAGCAGCAGAAAAGTAAGTAACTCTTTCATTTCAACTCGAGCTTTAGGGAATATATTTTTCTCTTCATCAGTAGTTCAATACAAACGTGAATTGAAAATTAAAGATGCTAATCAAAGATGTAAAAGAAAACTTACAGACAGTGAGATTTTTTTTATTATAAATTCTGTATCATGGGACATTAAAAATCTGAAAAAATCATTAAATGTCTGGAGACGCTCAATCAATATAAAGGTTAGATAACAGAGACCCTCGCGACATCAATGACAATGACAGAGCGGGAATTTCAAAGAGAGTTCTTTCTTTTGCAACTGGCAAGTAACAATCACACTCAACGGTTACATTGACAAAAATAAACAATTTCATACTAGCTCTTCGTCTACAGGTTTCATGTCTACGGGACGCGAAAGTTGTGTCGTCGTTTCTGCTCAAAATCCAATGATTTTTGAAGGATAGGTAAATCACGAGTTTAAAGTGAAATAAAATATCTGAAAATACATAACAAAACAAAGATTACGAAGGTGGTATAGACTGTTCGAATTCAAAAACGAATACCTAGATATTTCAAAATAGTGTAAAAACAATAATGGTATTCCAAGATTTATTCGAGAGTGATAATATTTTGCCGCATCCATACCACATCTGGTCAACATCTAGAGACCAGTGTCACTCACACCCAGAAGCTAAAGGTGAACACACATTGCACATATTTCTTCGAATATCTGATTTGCATTCTGTTCTCTACTTTAATTAACATGAATTGTTTACACTGCATGCAATCAGTTCGTAATCAGCCCACAATTTAGTGCGGTGGTTGTCGTTGCATATGCATATTCCCTGCGCAGGACTAAGCGATGAAGAATTGCGCCTAACTCGCAATGCGAGCAGAAAATTAAAACTTTTCTGCAAAAAATGCATTTATAGTGCGGAAAGACCGACGAAGCTGACCGACATGATCACGCTTCCCAAATTGGAGTTTCACAGATTAAGGCTTCTTCAGATTCCCTGTCTCTCCGCTTTTCGAAGACCTGGTTAGTGAAATTAGTGAGAGGAATCCAAGAACCACAAATGTTTTGGCATTTAACGTTCCCGAGCCGAAGTCAGTAATCGTGAGCAAGAGGCCTTCTATAATGCCAACTCCATAACTCGAACAGTGTTGAAAGATGTAAATGTGAGGGTTTATGGGGCATTTCGAGTCGGCAAATGGCTTATGTACAGGATATTCGTGCGGATTTGAAGCGAAGGGTTGACGGAGGTGAGAAAAATATTACCAAAAAATATATAAGGTATTCCTACTATTGTTGATTCAAAAATCTAGGCCACATAAATGCTTTCGATCTCCCACTATTTTACACCAATATTGCTTCTTTATAATAATAATAATAATAATTTTATTCATACTTAGGCTACAATGAGCGTGTACATGTCATATAATATATAATAATAGTTATAATTATAATAAAAAGATAAAGTAACAATTCAATGTATAAACAGATACATTACACTCACACAAAAAAAAACTATGATCAGAATTTATCTATGTTGAATAGAATTCCTGAATCGTATAAAATGCTCTACAAAATAAAAATAATTTTAGTTCTTTTTTGAACTTTTTTTAGAGTACTGAGGTTAGTAACATAAGCTGGTAATTTGTTGTAAATGGCCACAGATACATGCTTGGGACTCTTCTCATATAAGGCACTTTTGTGCTTAGGAAAAAGCAACTAGTTTCTATTTCTGGTGCTATATGATACACCCAGTTTGATGAAATAGTCGAAATTTTGCCTCACATACATGGTTGCCTTGAGGATAAATATAGAGGGCAGAGTCAGTATCTTATTTTCTATAAAATATTTCCTACAGGATTCAGTGGGATGGAGACGAAACAAAAGCCTTATTATCCTCTTTTGCGCAATGAAAACTCTCTTCCAATCAGTCGAAATTCCCCATAATAGCGTATTATAGGATAGATGTGTATGTATGATTGAATAGTACACACCTATCAGATCATCCTGTGCAATACTACTCCTCAACTGGAGAAGAGCATAGTAGCCTCTACTCAGTTTTCTGCAGACATGGTCCACATGAGAGTCCCATCTTAATTCAGAGTCAAGAAAACATCCCAAATATTGGATTTCATGGTTATTGGTATTCACCAACATATTACTAGGTATTCTATTATTATGAAATTGTAGCTGCACCGTTTTACCCTCATTGAGAATCAATCGATTGCGCTGACACCATTTGGTCACATTGCGCCTCTACTTGGTCACATACTTTTTCGATTTTTCCCTGAACTTCTCCAGTCGAGGATCCCCAGAGCACAACTGATATATCATCCGCATACATAAAAGCAACGCCCTCCTGAATATATTCAGGCAGGTCGTTCATAAATAAAACAAACAATAGCGGTCCAAGTATCGACCCTTGCGGGACACCCAAAGCAGCCACACATTCCTCAGACATACACCCATTAACTCGTACTCTTATACTTCTATCTTTCAAATAAGACATCAACCAACTGCAACAAACACCACGCAAGCCGAGATTGTAAAACTTCTTAACAGCAATATTGGAACACATAAGGTCGAATGCCTTACTCAAGTCAAAGAATAGCGTTACAACTATATTTCCCTCGTCTAATTTCTCATAAATTATGTTGAACATCCCGATAGTTGCGGTCTCCGTCGACCGGCCCCGACGAAAACCATGCTGCGAAGATGAAATGAGGTCATTGGTTTCAAGGAAATCAACAACCTGAGTATAGAAAACATACTCCAACACCTTAGAAATTCCACTGAGAACTGAGATCTGTCGATAATTGTCGGGCAATGTTGCATCTCCTCTTTTTTGAAAACAGGAACCACTACAGCCTGCTTCAAAATATTAGGGAAAATTCCTTCACTAAAGGATCTGTTTATCAAATTAACAAGATGACCGGCGATATCCTCCGAAATGAGCTTAATAATACTGGTACTGGGGCCGTCCAAACCAACCGTGCCGCATGCCTTCATATCATTTATCATACGCATCAGGGATGACCCCTTGACGGGCTTCAAGAACAAAGATTTACCGGATAAATCGCATGTAGTGGGTGGAAGAATCATATTAGATCCGAAATAATCACACCACATTGTGCGTCCTACAGATACAAAATATTTTACGAAGATATCAGCAACTTTTGAATTCTCAGTTTCCAGGGTTCCTCTCCAGTTCAGATTTATGGAGACTGAATTTCCCCTAAACCCTACCTGCTCACTCGCTATCTTCCATAACTCTCTGTTTCTGTTCCTAGAGTTCTCTATTCTAAATTTATGATACAATTGCTTAGACCTCTCGATCATTAATTTGTGGTCTCTCAGACTTCTTTTATATTCAGACTTCAATTCGGCAGAAGCAGACTGAGAAACCAGCCAGAACAAATTCTTCAAATATCTTACATTATCAATAATTTCCCTTGTTATCCACGGCTTAGAAATGTTCTTATTTCTAAAATTCCCAGATTGGACTATAGGATTTGTCCTCTCCAGAAAGTCATTTAGGACATCTATCACTCCAACAAATGCCAGTTCAAGACCTGCTGTGTTTATAATCTGATCCCAGTACTCATAGCTCCCAACAAGATATTTGAAGGTCGCAAGGCCTTCATCGGTCCGGCGAAGCCTGCAAACACGCACAGATGCATCCTCAGACAAACAGGTCAGCTGAAACTCCACCAAAACAGAGAAATGATCGGACAAGCACGGGTTCACAACGTGACTTTTGTGTTGTCTAGAATTTAAATTAGTCAATATATAATCTAAGCAGGATCTGGAGGTATAACCTGCATTATTAGTGAAAACCCTGGTATACTCAGATACAGCACTAGACAAAGCAAAACTATCAATAAAATCACACAAAATGTTTCTATTCAGAGAATCAGAAACGAAATCAACATTTAAATCACCCGCAATAAAAAAATAGCTATTGCCAACAATAAGATTCCTCGAAGCAGAAGAGAGGCAGTCTATGAACCGAATGAAATTACCCAAGCATGGCCTATAAACAGACAAAATATTCAGCACCCTAGTACAGTTCTTTGTTCTTACAGATATTCCACATACTTCAACATGACCCTCAATGGAGAAATGTCCCACATTGAGAATATGTCTACATAAAAACAACGAGTCTCTTACATATATACAAGAACCACCATGTATACTATTTTTGCGACTAAAATGTGTAACTAATCTATAATTTGGAATGTTCAGATATAAAATATCCTCGTTTAACATCCAGTGTTCATTTATGCATAAGATATCGATATTATTTGTCACAAGAAACACTTCAAGTACATTTAGTTTATTTCTCAGACCCTGAATATTCAGGTGTATAATTCTGAAGTCATATTTATTTTCACTATAATTCTCTACCGTGATTGTTTCTGAGAAAAAAATACCTTTTCACTAGTATTCCTGATCGCCAGTATAAATCAGGATCGTACAATAGTTCCTTTACGGCCATATCAGCACCTACCTTGAACGAACAGTTCCTACCCTTCGAATTCAGTTTTTCTACCTCGAACTTTTCAACAGAATTGGAAATTTTACTGTTTAGATATCTCCGAATATAATCTTCGGTAGTACTACTTTTACATCTACCCACGTATATCCATATCTTCCGCGGAGATGCAGAAAATTCAGTAGTCACATCAACTGATCGTGTCCCCATAATATTTCCTGTAGATTCGGATGTTTTCTTATCACGCTTAGTCGGAATTAAATTCGATTTTTGATTAGAATCTGCAGATGTCTGTGTGTTGTTGTTTCCTCTCAGCCTTTTTTGTTGGATGGAACTTTCTGTTGGTATACGAGATATTATGATTTCATCAGAGGAACTCGAATCCAATGACTGGCTGATAGTTCCGTTCGAATCCGCAATATATGCCAAATTTGAGGACTCATTAACTTTTATCATTAATTTGAGGAATCATTAACACAAAGACTTAGCAGCTATAATATGCCTAACAGAAACACATTTATTTACCATCGAATATACTCGATTCAATGGTGGCTTATAACGGGGTGATCGACAACAGCGTAGGGATGAGAGTACATTACGCCTTTAAGGCGTTATTTTCATTATTGCGGTTGTATATAGGCCGCCCACTCATTCCACTTCTCTCTCTTCACAACGGCATCACACTTTTTAAGGAACTTTTCCTACTAGTCAATACATTAAAAAATGTTATTATTCTTGGTGGCTTCAATCTGATATTTAATCGTTCCTGATATTAATTTTGGCCATATTCACGCATCCATACTCACGCTTTTATGTGATAAGAATTGAGTATTGATGCTAATGTCTCCCAGGTCGTATTTCGTAAGTAAACACACGTTTCCGCCGATGGCAAAACTCTTCTCTGCTTGATTTGATTCTTGCGACTAATAGTAATCTTCTGTCTAATATAACCTACCACCCCCCAGTTTGCATCTCAGATCACATCGTTATTGGATGTGCTCTGCAATGGCTTAAAACATTGCCTCATCATCCTCCTGATGAGAACTGCTATAGATGAAGAGCTTTCAGGAGTCAACTGAAATGCCCTTCTTATAAATAAAACGCACACGGAGAATACTCGACTCAAATTATTTCAAAAATGTTTGCTGCAAAGACTTCAGTCTCAGTTTCTTATGAAAATAAACTAGTTCATGCTAAAGATCGAAAAACCTCTTTCAAATATATAAGAGATAATTTGAGATATATAAGATAGTCCAGGAACCCCTGGAGCATTTTGGAACTTGAATACTATTAAGCTAATTTTTCGCGTGTAGCTTCATTTTGATGAGACGCCCAAGAATTTTCCGTACGAAACTCCGGTGGTGGTAGCTAACAGGGGTAGCCAGCATGAAATGTATTGATTTAATCATTCTGAAAATATGTATTACTACCCGAAATTTTTTTCGTTAAGTCTCAAAATAATTATCTAAATTATTCAAAAAAATATTTGTTCTACAAAATCAATGTGAAATCACGTGAAACCCTTTTTGCAATCATGAAAGAATTTGGAATCGATCGAAAGACCCTAAAAATTATAGAACAGGCAGACACTAACAGGTACAACTTCCAAGGTAAAATTCATGGGAAAATCCTTTTCAATATTGTTTCAGAAAATATCATTAAACAGATCTGCAGCCATTCTCGCAGTAGAAAAACTACATGAAATTGCGCAGAAAACGGGGTTACAAATTTCTTATCATAATACCAAACCATAGAAAGAAAACCAAAAATAAATCTTCTCTTATCACAAAACATGGTGAAATTTCGATTAATCTGAAATGATCCAGTCATGCTCTTCTAAAATTTTGTCATATTTATGTCAACATCAGGAATTCTTCCCTACTCGATATGCTTTTACTCACAGGAAAAACTCACCTATTACTCCGAAGCCAAGAAAGAGGGATATATCGAGGCTGAGTGATCGGCGTCCTAGTAGTATTTCGTTTACAACTGTAAAATCATAACCTCAGTTGTGAAGTTCGGAGACAGAAGCAGACCATAGACAATATAAAATGAAATTGAATTGAGAATCACAGAAGTCCACTTAATACACGAAATTCAAAAATATGACATGAAAGATTGCTGTGAAATATAGCAGACGAAAAAGAATTGAGAACAATCGATAGAGAGACGCCAAGTTGTTTAGAAGTTAAAAAATGTTGGAGTGGAAAAAAAATTTTTGTGAGACATAAATTTGAAAAGGGAAAAGTAATATGAAAATTAGCAGTATGTAAAATTTGTATTTTACATATATAGCAGTACTGGAATAAAGAAGTCTGGAGTGTTGGCGAAAAAAGAAATTAAGAGAGCTCGAAGAAAGAGGTACCTAAAGTAAATTTTAATTATCAATTTCATTAAAAAGGCCATTTCAAATTTTATATTGAGTTTATTTTAGTTTCAAGGATTTGAGGTTTTTTTTTTGTTTAGTATTTCTGTTTTCAATTTTTGTTGTAATTGAAGTTTGTATGTAATAATAGCAATTAAAAATTGATAAATAATATCATAACTTCATATATATATATATATATTATTATTATTATTTCGATTGTTCCCCATGAGGAGAGCGACTGAACTTGAATTCGCACTCATTAGGAATTTTGCTTCATCTTTTTTTGCTTCCCAAAAACGCTTCATCCTCTCTGAATGCACTTTCTTCCGTTCATCTGTCCACTTTACTCGAGGTTGACGATTTACTTTTTGCTTGAACTTTATATGTGCGATTTTATAGCGGCATTCAGTGCGATCTTCGAGATTTTTTATATTGATCTGTTGTAGATCCTCTTGGACCTCTTTTAGCCACTCTGTTCCGCATTTACTATTCATAATTATATTGAGTAGTTTCTTCGGTATTCTGGACTGTTTCATTCTGTAGACATGTGCATAGAACTTTGCTCGTCGTTTTTTGATAGGATATATATATATATATATATATATATATATATATATATATATATATACATATATTTAGATAATTCAAAAGGCCTACAGTTATATTTATATAGATTGAAATAAAAAGTCACGGTATAATCATCGAACTTGAAAATGAGAAAACTCTTGTGGCTTCTGAATGAAACGCATTAAGAATCAATGGCTTTTACAAGTGCAGGATTATACCGTGAGTTTCTATGTCTATCTATAAAACTCAACAGCAGGTTAATTCAATAGCAGGTATATTTACCTGCTTAAACCTTTTTGAATTATCTAAATTGTCCGTTGTCAACGTTCCGTAAGGTATAAATATCGTCGCATGGGCATAAAATGAATCAGTCTCTAAAACCTTAGGTCTTCATTCAGAAGCCACAAAGAGGTTAATTTCTTTTCGCTGAATTTTGTGTGTTCTCTGATTTTCAAGTTCGAACATCTCAAACTCAGAACCGTTCTGAGGGGAGCCAATAACTGGAAACACGTGTCAACGGCTGTTATAAGTGCAGGATTATACCGTGAGTTTCTATTTATATATATATATATATATATATATATATATATATATATATATATATATATATATATATATATATATATATATATATATATATATATATATATATATATATATATATATATATATATATATATATATATATATATATATATATATATATATATATATATATATATATATATATATACGATTAGTCTTGTATATATATATATATATATATATATATATATATATATATATATATATATATATATATATATATATATATATATATATATATATATATATATATATATATATATATATATATATATATATATATATTGCAACTGAAATTGATTATTATTTCATTGAAACGAATTTGCATCTTCAAAGTCAAACAGGTTTTGATTCAATGTTCTTCTCCACAAATTGAATAAAGCAGTCTCTGATTGAATCTAAATTATGAAAAAAATATGGAAATTAATTTTCAGCTTCAATAATTGTTCATTTTCAGATTGAAACTAACGGATCATTTTCAACTATTGGCGAATTCTGATCAGATGAAAGAAATGGGGGACAAAATTCAATTGATTCAAGACATTGGATTCTTCAATCTCCTATTCACTGGCCATGCAATATTTTTTCTCTTCACAATGTATGCTCTTGGTTTGGAGGAACAATTTTACTTTTTCAGGCTTTGGATTGTTGGCTATTAGCAACTGACAAACGAAGCGAATACAATTCAATGATACTAAACCTTTGTTTATCTTGATTTTTAAGAAATATTTATTACTTATAATGAAATAAATCAAATATTATATTTATATTTATTGGTTATAATATTATAAATGAATAAGTATAATAAATAAATTCCAATTATTGAATTGTTTCAATAATCAACTTCCAATCGATAATAAAACTAATGAAATTGTTTATCAATTAAATCTTAATTTGTCAGAAATATTGAAAAAAATAAAAAAAAAACAATCTCGAACAACTGCAAGAGAAAATTTTGTGTTCTTGAGCTATCAAGCTCAACAATGCTTCTCCGAAAAATGATAACAATCAGCCTTCTGATATTTGTAAGACTCGCAGAATTTTTACTCTTCTTCATTTCAATTGAATTTCATTGAAGGTATAATTCAAGTAATTAAATATATAAGATATTAATATTATCCATAGTAAATATTAATTACGTCATAATAATAATATCCAATAAAGATCGACTTTTTGGTCGAACCTCGTAATCTTGTAACTATATCAAAACATGCTCTGTATTCTGGACTTATAAAGATATATATGATAAAGCTTTATAAATAACCTATCGTCTATGATGGTTATGAAAGGTGAACAAACGGATATTGCTATTAAAAACACCACATGATTTTTCATGAAGTTCTAAATTGAGCATCATATTAAATTCCACTATAACCATAAAAAAATTGAAAGTTGTCTCCAATATTTCACAAGACACCTTAAATATATACTATCAACAGAATTTCATAATACATGAGAACATTCAGAATCGAAAAAATAGTTCACTTCTTGGTTTCGAGTATCAATTGTACTTCTTCATATATTATTTATGTCTTAAAAATTTTTATGACTTTTGTTTCAATTGTAATTAAGTGAAGCTAATACTAGGTATAATATATTAATCTCCACCTTACTGAACCTTCATCATCTTGAACTACTAAGCATATTCAATGAATATCGACTTTTTGTTCGAACCTCCTATTATTGTAACTATCAAATAGTTTCACCTCAATTCTTGTTCTGTAACCCTGATAGAAGAGAAGATAAGAAGTAATGCCATTACGGGGATTAACCCGTCCGACACTTAAATGATAATATTTCTTGGAAGTTTTGGAAAAGATCAGGAAAACCTGCGTCAGGTATCACTTGCTCATAATTCCTCTGTCTATCCTTCATGAAGATTTAGTTTTATAATGAATTCGTATTTTTGAAAAATGGTCATTATATTGGGAAAACAACTCGTGCTCCAATTTCAAGAAATTATATAAATTGTTTTACAATTTTTTCGGCGCTTCAACCCATTTTCATGAGAAAATATTCTATATCAAATAAAAACACTTGGTTTGTTTCACAAAATTTATAATAAATACTTGATAATTGTTTTGGGGTGTTACCCCATTTTCGGTACCTTTAGGAAAACCTGTTTTTACGAAAAATAACGACTGTGAAGTGATCAGTAACTTGCAACTTAAGCATTATCGGAGTATATTCTTCTTTGCCTTCAATCAAAATGTGGTCTATACATCACGATGTTTTTTTGCATTCTAGTAGGTTAATTAATTACACTGATGAAATTCTTCTCTGCTAAAAGGTTGAGGTGATTCATTCTCTTCTAGTATATATATGTTGTAATTTGTAATTTTAAATTACATACGTTAACGTTTATTCTTAACGCCTGTAGCTCTGCCATTGTAATTTTTACATAATCATAACAGAATTTTTAATGATATAAACTACAACTTCATCATTCTATTATAATTTCCGCCGTAGTATATTAAATGCTGCGGAATAAAATAAATTCAAACAAACAACAAAGAACGTTTCGTGAACACTACACAGTCATATCCCTTGGTTTCATGTAAAAGCAGCTGTAGTTGATTAAAAGTTTTAGATATACTTCTAATATTTTTATGAAATAATTTAAAGTCCCTATACGGAATATTAGCAGTTAGAGTTGCATAGTCTTGTGTGCTTTCACACACTATCATAGCATCTTATTTAACATCTTGCTACATATAATTTCATAAACAGGACACCTATTATATATTATATTTAATTTTAATGTGGTAATAATTTTTCGGAAAGCGGAACCATTGCATTCGATGACCGTTCAATTTGAGAAATCTTTTTTGGTTTTTCTTAAAAGTAATTTTCATTCCATAGATAATATCTTCTTTCTTCATGAAATGGTTTTTGGTTTCTTATTGATTTTTTCAATTCCTGTTCTTCAGTTTTCATATCAGTATTAGATATTATAACCGAAGGATTTTTTTATTTTGGTTTCTTTTATTTCGTAATTCCTTACCATTTTTTTATCAATTCTATTTTCATTTTTTCTGTTGATTGTTTTGCGTCGGATTTTAGTGATCCGTTTCTTGACTTTTTGATTTAATTAATTCCATCTGGAATTTTTGATGGATTGATTATATTTTCCATTTCCAATTTTGTTTTGTTGCATGATTGTTTGTCATCATTCGGCACTATATTTGAGTTAAATTATCTTTGAGTAAATTTATTATTATGTTTTGTCTTCGATCATAGATTTTAGAAGCCGATCTCTTTGACATTCCAAGCAATCACTACAATGGTATTTAAAATGTCTCTTTCCTCACTGCATTTACTTCAATTCTTCTGTACCTAGAACTACCTCCGCATCGTCCCTTTGTCCGGCCCGCGAGAGATTTTAAAAACCCAAGTAAAAAAAATATCACACTGCTTACCTACCTCACACTCACGGAATGAAGTGAACGAGCAAAAAAAAGGTGGCGGCGATCAGGTCATCAAAGAGTGGGGTGGCAAATATCAAATCCTTTGATGTATGCCGCCTCACTGGCGACGCATAAAAAAATTATTGCTTTGCAATTGCATTGTAGGAACGATACTAGACGATTCTAAATCATTCCTTCACTTTGCCTATATAACCTGGTGGATGGCCCGAACTTTAGTGCAGTTCTATTTGAGCTACGGGGTGATTAATTCGACCAGTGATATCCTAGAGAACTGCTAGGGTTAATATAATTTGCTTTGTGACCAAGTGTGCATCTTGAGCGTTTGATAATAATATTTTGTCATTAAGTTTATCGAACGTAAAGTGATCGAAAATGATGTCAAGTGAAAAGAAACGAAAAATCGATGCAGAGGGTCGCCAGTTTCAAGAAAAATGGACTGAAGAATTTTTTTTATCTTGCACAATGGTAAGCTTATTTGTTTGTTGTGTAATGAATCCATTTCCGTCATGAAATGATTCAATATAAAAAGCCATTACTGAACTAAGCATCCTACGCTGCTCTCACTTACAGGACAAATAAGAAAAGACAAAATCCAGAAGCTTAGCGTAAATTTGGAAAAACAGCTTACTTCATGTTTCATAAACAAAGAACACAACTTAACAATGTTGTGAAAGCTAGTTTTATAGTCAGTTCAAAATTAGCAGTCTTCAAAACCATTTGCCGAAGGAGAATTTATCAAGGAGTGTATGTTAGAAGTTTCCAGTGTTTTGTGTCGTGAAAAGAAAAATGAAATTGAAAAAATCAGTTCGTCAAGACGAACCGTTGTCCGACGTATATAAATGATGGCTAATGATATAAAAACATCATTGACCGTATGAATGATTTTGAATCATTTTCCATAGAATTAGATGAGAGCACCGATTTGTCTGATACAGCTCTACTAGCTATATTTATTCGAGGTGTTGATAAAGAGTTCACTATTACTGAGGATTTGCTTTACAGCCTTTAGAAGGAGCCACTACAGGAGAGGATATTGTTAATGAAGTTCAAACGGTATTCACAATTTTTGGCGCTCCATGGTCAAAATTAGTTGGAGTATGCACAGATGTTACACCTTCTATGATGGGCTTAAGTGAAGGTTTCATCGAAATCTTGAATGAAACAAAAACTGAATTAAATGTGACAAAAATGATTTGATAGTCCGTCATTGCATTATCAACCAACAGAACTTGTGTTCTAAGTCCTTTCGATTGCAGAATGTTATGAATGTGGTAGTAAAAACCATCAATTTTATTCGATCCCGAGGGCTTACCATCGTCGGTTTGGATGAAATATCAGTCAAATATGACCACGTTTAACGTAATGGCGATTATTGTGGAGTCAGATGGCTAAACAAAGGGAAATTGCTGAAAAGATTTTACTAGATCAGAAATGATATAGTTGACTTTATGCAAATAAAATATAAACCACTATCTGAACTAAATGACCCAAATTGGATATGAGAATTTACATTTTTGGTCGATGTTGTAGGCACTTTGAAGTTTTAAAATTTGAATCTACAAAAAAGAAGGGTTAGTAAATGAATTGTTCAGCCATTTGAAAGCGTTTCAGAACAAAATCTCCTTGTGAGATGCACATATGTTGTCCGGTAACAGTTACCATTTTACCACACTCTCTACACATGAGAATATTGCTTATGATCAATAAGCTGAAGACATCAAGTCAATGTCGGAGCATTTTCGAAGAGATTCAGTGATTTTAAAAACATGGAAGACTGTTTCAATTTATTGGCTACTCCAACAAAAATTAATGTACAAAATGCAATACATTTGCAAATGGAGTTGATCGAGATTCGAGAAAACTCACACCTCAATTCTAAATTGTTCGATATTTATAAAAACCACCTCGAAGAAGACCAATTTCCGCAGCTTAGAAAATTCGCAAAAATATTAATTTGTGCCTTTGGTAGAACATATAGATGCGAACAGTTCTTTTCATCGATGAAAGTTAATAAATCCAAACTCGTACAAGGCTGACTAACCATAATTGTGAAAATTCGTTACGTCTTTGTATTAATCCAAACATCTTTGTGGTAGTTTCCCAAATTCAAGTCCAAGTGTCTCATTGATTTCGGTGTCGCTATATTTAACTATAGTAGTTTGTAAAAATTTCAAATGTAACGATTTAATTATAATGGTACCAATTTTTTTCATTTACTTTTTTATTTTAATGAATTGTATAAAAATAACATCGTCGTATTATTTCATGTTTGATATATATCGCTGAAAATTATGAACACTACTTCAAAATACATAAACTTAAGTTTGTGGTCCAAACTTTAGTTTGGTAACGGTAACACTCCAACGGTGGAAGGACATGCGAGCCCAAAACGTGAGATACACAAGTATCTCCAGAGAGCTCTTCCCTGGAAAGTGGGAGTTGAACAGCTTCCTCTACCCTTCCTTCCCGGTTCTCTCGGAGGTGTTGACTCCGAGGAGCTTCTCCGTGGGCTGAGTGTTGATCACCTCATTTCCTTGTCCCTCGCCCGTCGAATATATTTTTGTTGAGTTATTATTTTGAATATGTATTTAAAAGTGTAAATAATAAAGAATATATTTTTATTTGGTTTATGCTAGTGTTTTATCTGCCTGATCTGAGTAAATGATAAAAGTCCATTAGAAAACTAGCTAAGCTAGCCCATACCTGCTTTACAGTATCCCTTTGCACATATTGTGAATCCCTGTCTCTACTACAAATATGCAGATCTCTTCCTGATTCGACTTTATAGCGGAATTATTCACTTAACAGAAAGTGTTTTTTTCGTTGTTTCAATCTAATCATTGAATGCTGAAAGTTGTCCAAATTTCACTCAAATTCGAATTGTTTTTACCACTTCAATCAATGAATTTACAGGAACCTGGTAAAACGCGTACTGCGTACTCTAACGCCCGTGAAGGAATGAATATATATATATATATATATATATATATATATATATATATATATATATATAAATATGTATAAATTCAAATTAAAAATTCAAAAATATATGAGTTCTCGGCAAATAATAGGGCCACTGCAATTGATAACAAACCAATTTGTTAACCTGGTCTATATTTCGAATGTGGATTACATTCTTCGTCAGGACTCTACAAAGTATAGAATTTAAATAATGTTATAAAGAATATATATTACTGCTTACGGCTAACTAGGTTGAATGTTGTGCCAAAATATAGAAAACAGAGTATGCAGCTGGAAAAATCATTACAAATAATGCTACACAATGTGAACGCTGACAATAAATTATAAAGATTGAAAGGATAACCTAACAATCTTGACAGAGAGAAACGTGGACTGTCGGAACACAGATAAACATCACCGAAAAAACACAGAGAGTACAATGTAAATGATCAAATGTCATTTGTATATCCTGAAATTAATTTGATGAATGGTTTCAATATTTAATTCACACTATGTACTCTGGACGAAAGAAGTCCCTCTGTTGTTGACATAACTCTCCGGACTCGGTAGGTAGGTCAAGTACTTCATATCACGTTCAACATATATGGGTAACACTACCAATGATACGCAATTAAACAAAAAGTTATTTTCTCTTCTGCATCCCAATCTGGGCAAAATGTTGTTCAAACGGGCCAAAGCACTAAACCTGGTCGCTGTAAGAGCTCCATAAGTGGTTTTAGCTTCATACAAACTCAGGTTAACTTACAAGTTATTTAAAGGAGTATTGTCGTATAATTCAAATTTAAATTAAAAATATATGAGTTCTCGGCAAATAATAGGGCTACTGCAATTGAAACAAACCAATTTGTTAACCTGGTCTATATTTCGAATGTGGGAATTCAGTTATGGATTACATTCTTCGTCAGGACTCTACAAAGTATAGAATTTAAATAATGTTATAAAGAATATATATTACTGCTTAACGGCTAACTAGGCTGAATGTTGTGCCAAAATATAGAAAACAGAGTATTGTAACGTGTGAATTCCCCACACTACCGCCGCCACTGAATTGCTGATTTACTTTTAATGTTCTTCGTCGCTGGACCCTTGAATTATCTCATTAAATGCATGTGATCACGCCTCATGAATGACCTCGTCCAGTTGAGACGATAACATGCGCACATCTTAAATGCAGATATAGTGGGCAGAATTCACGTTTCACCTTTCTTTTTCGTTAATTATCCATCTGAGAAGTAACATCGTAATCTTAAACATAAGATTTTGTAGATTAAAATTAATTTAATTATATTCTTATATTAATTATATAACCAAGTGGTTTAATTAATTATCTGTGGCGTCTAAACTGACGGTAAGTTATGAAAAGAAATTCTATTTTAAGTATAAATGCATTGTCTGGAAAACCTGAGTTGAATATTTTTATTTTATTCATTTCGCCATTTTCATTTTTTTTATATCTTTTCAAATTGTTTATCTTTCAATATTGCAGTAATCATTATTACATTTTCTTATTTAAATTATTCTCGATTTATCTACTCATTAAATTTTTCAAATTGGCTCAAGATTTTTGTGGGTTAACGATGGCTAATTCCACGTGTTCGTATCTCATGTTCATATTTAATGTTGAACACTTACTTTATTTCTTAGTATATTCAAAGTATATCATACTATTTGTAAATGTGATTGTGCCATCGAGACCCTACAGAAATCCTTGGAATAACTTCAACCTATAATAGGATGTTGATTTGCCTCAATGTTTTTAGTCATCTCCTATGGAGCTGAATATTACTTCCGATAGAGCTGAAAGTCACGTTCGTTAGAACCGTAATTCAACCTCCGCTGGAGCTGTGAAAGTACCTCCGCTGGAGCTGTAAAACTCCGATGGAACTGTAATTCAACGTTCACTGGAGCTATACTTCAATCTTGGCTAGAGCCTCAAATTCACCGTTGTTGGAGCGTTGGAAACAACTCGCTGAAGTTTTAAGCAGCTAATACTAAAGGACAACTTAGGAATCTAACGTCTGTGAAGTTATGTAGATAAGATAGTTTATTTTATTGTAAATGCAAGAAATTTAGTAAATTCATGCATTTTAACTTTGTTATTACTGGGCCTCGATCAGAACGAATGTGTGACCCCTCGTTATTAGCTAGCCTGGGTTATTTTTAAAGAGAAAACGGTGGTTATACAACAACGGTGGGGCGCCACACGTTGGGCGCCAATTGTATATAGTGTTAACATTGTACATGTTAAGTGTTCGGGCCCTCCGAACACTTAACATGTATCAACAAGGGATATGTTCCAAAATGCAAACGTGCAATGTTGATCCCGATACATAAAGGTGGTTTTCTCGCACAGTATACTTCTACACAAGTTGCATGACATCCGTATAAAAGGCATTGCTCATAAATTATTCGAAAGTTACTTGAGTTATAGATCTCAAAGAGTGAAAAAAAAGCGATAATTAGCAAGAAACAAATGGTGAACTATGTGGTTTGTCAGAGCAACGTGTGGTGTCGACATATATTTATTATATATTCGAATGATCTACTAACTGCCTCAAATATAAAAGCTGTTATTATATCTTTTGCAGATGACACTTTTGCAGATGATGTTATTATATCTTTTGCTATGTGGTTAGGATGACGCACACACAGTGGTAAAGAGAGCACAGGCCTTTATTAAAAGGTTGTTCGATCTAAATTTACTATCGGTTATTAGGTCAAATCCAAGCAAATGCCTTTTTCTCTGCATGTCGGTCACTTGCCTATTTTGACTCACTGTATTTTTTTTTGAGATAACTATACACTTCGTAACATCTATCAGATACTTAGGAATATACTTGGATTTTCACTTGATATGGAATATCTTTATTCAATAATTGCACAAAATATTTATAAAATTGTTATATATTGTGAGATTGCTGCGTAATGGACTGAAATGTGAACAGAAGTTTATGGTTTATTTCGCAATAATGCAGTGCGGCCTACTAGCTTGGGGTGCATTGAGTGGTAAATTTTATTTACCTATTGAGATAATTCAAAAGAGATTAATGAAAGTTTTATTCAATACACCTATAAGATTTTCAAGCGATGGACTGTTAGGTGAATTGAAGATTTTAGACACGAGAGAGTTGTACACACAGTCTGTGATTCTTTTCACTTGTGTAAACGAATCTAAACTGGAATATCTCTCCTCCGTTCATAACACTAGAAGAGATCTGCACCAGTGTGTTCGACTTCATAAAATACTAAAGAGCAACGTGAAAAAAGTCTCCTTCGTCTCGTGGCAGAACCAAATCTACCATGCTCTGAAGAGGTACTCACAAAATTGGCTATTGAAATGTGGAAGATAAGTTATTCACAGAATATTTGAAGTTGATGTTCATTTGTGATATCGTTTGTTTTATCTATTAGGAATTCTTTATTAGTGATTCTAATTCTGACCTTGTTTAAGCAAATGCCAAATGCTCAGGTACTGATTCATTCAGTACCATTTCAATACAAATTGGCCCTCTACTCAAGTTCCTTGAAGAGCTTACATGGGCCGCAGAGTATTCAACTCTTTCAATAAATACATTTTAATCAATGACACAGAGGTTTCCGTTATACTTTGGTGAAACATTATGTTAAAAACAATAGATTAAAATGAAAACACTTGGCTTAAGTTTCACTAAGTATATTAAAAACTCTACATATGTTTCGAGTGGTGAACCCATTATCAAGAGTATACAATGTTACTGAGTTACTCAGTAACACTGTATACTTTTAATAATATATGTTGGTGTATTAATCAATTTATTGTTCAAAAAAAGACTTGCACTAAATCTCTTTGGGAACAGGTGTTCCCGTGTATATGCGCGACCACGTACGAACATTAGTAGTGAAAGAACGCCTTTAACGAACGCAACGTTAACCTCATTTTCGCAATTTGTTTATTCTCTTTTTTCTATGAACTTTGTATTGACCCGCGACGAATGTGAATCAGAATATTGGATCATCAATCTCCGTAGAAGTGTAGTGTTTGTGGCCATTTTCAAGGACGAGCTGTTTGAGGAAATAGCCCCCTACGAGAGTACTCTCCCACGACCGACTGCTCAATCCATCGAGTAAGTAGATTTAGTGCAGTCAAAATTGTCTCGAATAAAAATCATATATTTTTCACGCCCTATTGAAATTACAGTCCACTTTTCTCTCATCTGTAGAGCTTACCGCAACAATATATCTCCTAATATATATTAGTTTGAAATTATGTTATGTATTTTTCATAATCTTAATCATAATTAATTTTTGTTGTTTGAGTTGTTTGATTTCAATGAAAATTACCTTGACGAAGACCAATTTCCGCAGCTCAGAAAATTCTTTAAAAAATTGATTTGTGCATTCGGTAGAACATATAGATGCGAAAAGTTCTTTTCATCAAAGAAAATTAATAAATCCAAAACATCGTACAAGGCTGACTAACCATAATTTGGAATATTCGTTACGTCTTTGTATCAGTGGAATTAATTAAAACATCGATGGGTTAGTTTCCCAAATTCAAGCCCAAGTATCTCTTTGATTTCGGTGTCGCTATATTCAACTATAGTAGTGTGTAAAAATCCCAAATTTAACGTTTTAATTATAATGTTGTTACCTATATTCTTCGTTTAATTTAGTTGGTTTTTATTGGTCATTGATTTTTCGGAGATCTTCCCTTTTTCAATTTTTTTCTTTCTGCCAATGTATCTGATTCTCTATGTGATGATTATTGAATAAATTATTATATATATATATATTTATATATATATATATATATATATATATATATATATATATATATATAAATATATGTATATATCTATTAAAAACAAGCTTGTAACAAAAATGTTATTAAATTTTCACACGGATGGATATATTACCTAAATTTTGATTAGCTCCTATTTGTTCACTATTTAAAATCCGAATATTGATCGTAATGAACACATACTGTTTATTAGAATTATTAATTGATAATACTCTGTCATTGGATGGTTAAAAAGTGTTCATTGTATGTAAAGTATTGATAATTCCTCAGTAAATATGTAAAATAGGGAAGAGGGTAGGTAGTAGTGCAGTTCACTTTCAAGAAACTCAAATTTAAATATTTTATTATATGGTAATTCCAGTGTGCGTTTAAGCTTCAAGATTTATTACGGAGGGTTTACGTTTATAGACCCCTAATATATAATAGAAATTCTTGGGCAGGAGTATATTGTACCAAGAATGAGGGTATACCGGAATTAGAGGGTGGTTCCTATATAAAGTCGAAATATTTCATTCAATTTCACATTTCTTGAAGTTAAGTCTTCGTGTACAAGCTTATTACCTCAATTCGTTTGTGTAAGGTGCATCAAGTTTTGTAATAATGGCCTGTGAAGGATGTGAGTATACGTCGCTTAAATTCGCAAGAATTCTTGAAGATGATATGGGTAAGTTGAAAGAATTTTTAATGATGCATGGTGTTTTAAAGGACGAAAGAACATGTCCAAAATGTAATAAAATTTGTAAATACTATCCATCAAAACATTTATTTCAATGTACAAAGACTATGATGCAATTAAATAAACATAAAAAGCGGGTACGTGTAAATTGCGGACTTTCAATATCTGCCTACAAAAATACGTTTTTCGAAAAATCAAAATTGAGTGTCACTGAAATTTGCGATTTTTTTGTGTTTTGGTTATGTTCGGGGTATAGGCTAATCGATTATGAAGACGAAATGAACTGGGCTTCACATACGGTTGTCGATTCGTCAAATTTTTGTGAAGTTTTTATTTTTTTTGAAGAAGTTTGTTTATCTACTGTAATTAGAAGTTCGGAAAAATTAGGCGGGATTAAAAAAATAGTTGAAATTGACGAAACAAAATTTGATAAGCATAAATACAGGGTGTCTCAAAACGATCCAACTACTTTAGTTGGAAAAAAAAATACAGTAAACTTATTTTTCTATACATTTATTGATACGAATTAAAAGATAAGGAACAAAATTTTACTTTTTAAACACTACATTATTTAAATGACGGCCACCACGTTGACGGCACTCCTCAAACCGTTTGCGTACACTTTCAAAAACTTTTTGAAGAAGTGGTCGAGGAATACTCCTGATTTTTTCTTCAATATTGTTTCTTAAATGTGTCAAATTTTGTGGATTATTCTCGTAGACTATGCTCTTAAGATAACCCCACAAGAAAAAATCAGGTGGAGTCACGTCAGGGCTCCGCGGTGGCCATTCAATATCACCTCTTCGTGAAATCACCTTTTCTTGGAACAACTCGTGCAATGCAGCTAAAGACTTGTTAGTGGTGTGCGATGTGGCCCCATCTTGTTGAAACCATGTCAGCCGGTTATAATGCCCACATTGTTGCAGTTGAGGCCCGAAAAAATTGCGTATCATGTCCACATAGCGAGCAGAAGTTACAGTCACTGCATGTCCTCTGTTGTCTTCATAAAAATACGGCCCAATAATGCAGTTCGCTGACATAGCGACCCACACAGTCACTTTGGGGCTATGCAACGGGCGCTGATGTAATGTGTGTGGATTCGTTTCTCCCCAAAAACGACAATTTTGACGATTGACGTATCCGTCCAAATGAAAATGTGCCTCATCGCTAAAAAAAATGTTGTTGAAATTGTTAAATCTCTCTAACATAACATTCACAAAATTCAATCTTAATTCGTAATCATTATCATGAAGAGCTTGCACAATCTGAATTTTATAGGCCTTTAGGTGTAAATCAGATCGCATTATGCGGTGAATTGTCGCTCTTGATAACCCCAGCTGAGACCCACGCTTTCTAACGCTGAGTCGAGGCTGTCGGCTTACAGAATCTGCAACTGACTGAATGTTTCCAGGAGTTCTTGCTGTCCTTGGACGCCCGTGATGGATTTCGCCAATAGTGTTTCCAGTTGTATTGAATGTCTTGATCCAAGCTAAAATTGTTGCATTGCTTGGAGTTTCCGCAATCTTACGCAATCGATAATGTAACCGATACATCCGTCGAACTCTAATGAGTGATCGATTGTTCTCGAAATACGCGCGCACGCAAAACGAACGTTGCTCTCCCGTGTACGGCATGAAGGCAACTAAAAATTTAAGAAAAGCTCTAGTAAACGACGCTCGCGCCACCCCTCCCCCGCGCCTTGTTTGCTTCTCGCTCACTCTTGAAATAGTTGGATCGTTTTGAGACACCCTGTATAATAGAGGAAGAATTATTGAAGATGAATGGAATTTTTGTGGTATTGAACGGCAGTCAAAAAAAATTTTTTTAATTACGGTTCCGAACCGAAGTGAGGAAACTTTATTGGAAATTATAAATGAATGGGTGCTGCCGGGCCCCACCATTAGGTCGGACTGTTGGAAAGCGTATGACTGTTTGGACGATGAAGGATTTCTTCACCATATAATCAACCACAGTAAAAATTTCATTGATCTGGACACTGATGCACAGTGAGAGAATGTGGAGAGATGTTAGAAATCATGTACCCAAATATGGACGAAGGAATCATCACTTCGACTCTTATTTGGCAGAATATTATTTTAAACGAACATTCCTGCGAATAAAGCAACGTATTCATAATTTTTTTAAAAGATATATCAGAAGTATATCCTCCTAAATGCGATAAACGTGAGAATGATGTGTGGGTAGAACTCAAAAGATGTTCTTTATTATTAATTTAGTCTAGTTTAGACTTGGTTTTTACTATTACTTTATTATTGTTCAATTAATAATATTTTAGTAGACTTTTTTGTTAGGTATCTATATTTCATATCTTTTTTTATATTACTTTAGGTCAGTCTTAGTTTAGTGTAGATACAAATATTTTATTATTAGTCAGTTGCTAATAATCTAGTATATTTAATAGACTTTTTTGATAGATATCTATATTAACTCCCATTCCCTTTCAATTATTACCTACCTGATCCTCTCCAGGCAAAGTAATAGCTCCAACTTTCTTGTTGGTCTCTGCTGAATGGCTATTTCAAATTTTTTTATTATATATAATGATGATACACCTAAAGTATTCTATATTCATAGTATTTTATACAGAATGAACACTTCTTCACCTTGCAGTGACGATATATTATCAATTAATAATTTTCGCATCTGAAATAGTTAACGAACAGGAGCTAATCAAAATTTAGGTGAAAATTTTATACATCCCTCCGTGTAGCAGTTTAATGACATTTTTGTTACAAGCTTTTTTCTAGTATATATATATATATATATATATATATATATATATATATATATATATATATATATATATATATATATATATATATTTATTTATTTAAAATTTAGGATTTCACAGGTTCTTGGTGAGTAACAATAATATTTCTCTTACATTGAGTTTATTTGAATTTAAGTTCATGTTAAAGTTTTTTTTTTCATATTTTGCTATAAATGAAATTAAATACTTCGGTAAATTCTTGGTACATCATATATTAGGGGTCTGCAACTGTCAACTATCCGTAATAAGTCCTGATACCTATTTTACATATTTATTGATAATATATATTTCAATGAATTAACCAAATTTCGTGTTTTCCTAGGTAATTAATTTTTTATGGTTGCTGTACTTAAAACAATGAATACTGCACTGTATCAGTATGCGCCTGTGTATGTGACTTTTAGTACTGTCGAATTTCAATAATGGCGGCCTTTTCTTAGTGAAAATTATAATTTTTTATTTAAAATTTTTTATTTTGGTTCAACAGCGACAGTTTTAATATCATATTTGTGTTTTTCAGTACTTAAGTAGTTTATCAAATATTTATCTTCTATTTCTAAAGCTTTTGAAGCCAAGTGTATATTTACCTTTCTCAGTATTTAATTAGCATATTAAATATTTTCCTCCGATTTTTAAAGTTTTTGACGTCTCAATTATTACGAATAATTATTCATAAATACCATTGAATCATTCAAAAATTGTACAGCTGAATTGAAAAAAAAAGGTGCGAAGTAATCAAGTCGGATCTTTCTGAAAATTTACTGAAGTTGAAGTTGCACCAGATGTAGTTTCCAACAAAAAGTATACGAAAACGATATTAAATTCTGTAAAACGTAAACGATATCAACTTTCTGAAATGAATATTTCATAAATAAGTCTGAATTACTGTTCAAATTATACTACTTCCTAAAAATACTACTTCCAGAATTACAATTCTGGAAGTAGTATTCTCGAAATATTACTGTATCAAGAAATAACTACTGATAAAATTATTCGAGATTAGTTCCTGGGAACGAATAAATTCTGCCAAATATAATACCTTCAAAGATCAATATGTAATCCTTATTTCGAAATAAATCGCCCTGAAAACAAGGAAAATTATGAAAATAAATGTGGACATATGTATATGACAAATTAAAACAGCAGGAACTAATTAAGTATGATACCAAAATTACTTTCTCAAGTAATCTATAGATAGGATGAAATATCGTTGATGAAAATTTATTAAATTATCTGAAAACAATGCAGAAAATATGAATGGCACAAGCAAAAAAATTTTTAAGTTTGTGGAATATCCAATAATTCACTAAAAATCACTATGAAGCACTAGCTATTGTTTATACTGAAAAAAACTTATTTGAAGGAAATGGTAAAAGAAATTTGGAAAAAAAATAAATGAGCACTAATAACCTTAAAAACAAAGCAAGGAACGTAAATATATAATTCCTTCAATTTGAACGCAAATGTCGTTTCATACGCTTTGGAACTATACTCTCAAATTTTGCACAACTTCTCAGAAATAAGGCTGACAGATAAATGATGAACATCGAATTCGTTTTTTCAGAAAAAAAATTGTGAAAAACCTGAAATTGCACGAATTTTTATGAAATAATTGAGTAATGAAAACATTGACTGTAAACCTAAATATGAACTATCTCAAAAGTAAGGAGGAAAAGCTGGACGACGTTATAAAAAAGCCAGTGAAATAGAGGACGAATACGGTCATTTCTTCGATATAGTTATAAGTGTTATGAGTGAAATGAACAGCTTGGGGAGGGAACCCATTGGGTTCCCACCACCTGGGTTACAAACAACATATTCACATTGCTCTAATTTTGAGATGCATCTTCAAATGACATAAACCGACATTTTAACGACATAAATATTCAAAATGTGAAAATAACAAACAATTTTCAGACGACTGACCTATTTTATAAATAAAAGTTCAGATGATTTTGGATGAATTTGAAGAAATGTTGGTTTACCGCAAATATTTTGATATTCGTAATGAACACTTTCTGGATAGATGGATAAATTTGGAAATTAGAATTATTTTCTATGTACCATTCGTGTAATATTGATTAGAATCTTTTCCCTTCAACTTATAGAGGTAGCGATTTTTACTTGAACCTCATGCAGCAGGTGAACTATTATCAGGGGTCGAAAAACTCAAAATTTTACCTACTCAAATAAGGTTCTTCAAAATCAGATATATAAACAGTCAGAGGGTCATCCTTCTCTAACACTTAAGCCTGCTCAATGTTTCTCGCAGCGATCGAAGTCACGATCAACATAAACAGAAGAAGACCTAGGAAACACAACATTCAAAACAACAGCAACCAATTGCCACACAGCAGCAACTGATCAGAGGCACGGATATTGTTCATCGACATGCTGAACAAATACAGGTAATACATGCGTCCAGGTAATACCTCCTTTGAAATGTCGAAAATCGTAGAAAGGCACAAAGAAGATCTGACCGGAAACTTCACGAGCAAAGTGAGGCCAAGCGTTATTGTTATTACTCGCCGGACGAGGGATACAACCACTCCGAACACGTTACTCCAAAGGAGGTTCATAACTATTGGGTTTGAGTAAACATGATGATAATCAATTTGAAGCTTTTCTGGTGGACACAAATATGTAATTTCTGCTTTTACTGCCTGGATTTCTCAGAAAGGAGGAAGTGTTACTCCAGAAAAAGTACGTATAATAAAACAAAGCCACAAATTTTATATTTAGAATCGATTGAATTCCTTCAGATTTTTCTGTAATCAAATAAATGTTATGAATAGTCAATTTAATGAAAATGTAATGAGATGTTATAAACAGGATTGTTATTTAATGTAGAATTACTACAGAGTCTTTCCTCATTTCAAACATTCAATAAGTAAATGTAACTCCTATTGCTGATATGCAGTATGAACCCGATTCAACATATTAAGAAGCCAATAAATCTGGATTATTTTTATTTTACTGACTGTATAAGTGAATTTATATGTGTGAAATGATAAATAAAGCAAATTATAATTATTTAAGATGACACTAGGAGAAAATAGAAAAATAAATAACTTGATAATAATGTATTTCAATATATCTATGAACATGTTTCAAATATGCTATATGGTTCACCTTTTTTTTTACAGAAGGAATGCAGAGAATTCAATATAAGAGATCGTCAGGATTTCCACCATTCATTGAACTCAAGTAACATATTCTGATTCAATCTTGGAACAACTCTGAATGAAAATTCAGTCCAAGTCGGACACAAATTTTAAACAACAATTGAATTTCTAATAATATTTTCAATTCATTCCTAGTATTATTTCATTACAATTATTGTTTAATTTTTTAAGAAAAAAACAATTGGACTGAAGTTTTTAATATTTACTCTGAAACATTCAACAAAAAAATATAATGGCAAATGTAGAGAACAGTTTTCAAAAAGCTGGTCTAGAAATGAAAAAGTAAAATGTTACTTTTCCAATGTTTATTTTGAACAGTTACAACGCATCTACCGCATGCAGTCTAACTACTGGAAAGTTGAGACCAGTTTAACATATTTTTCTACTTTGAGAAAAAAGGAATTAACTTCAACAATGGATGGTATATAATTGAAATATTTTTAACATACATGTAAAACCACGACCGTCTCTATACAGGTCATGAAATGAGTAAATGACTATAGGGCAAGGTGGTCTACCTGCAAATTATGGTCCTATTTCTTTGAAATATCGAAATAATAGTGGAGAAGTACAGAGAAGATCTGACTGGAAACTCTACGAGCAAAGTGAGCCCAGGCGTAATTCTTAATACTCGCCGAACGAGAGAGACAACCATCTCGAACACAGACAACTTAGATCGGAACTGCCGTACCTGGAGTACGGTAGGCCCGGAAGCAGAACGCCCGTAGCAGATTTGGTACCATTCACGGCCGTTCAAATAACAGATACTTGCATTTATTCGCATGTACTAGTAACAGCACATATCCAAAGCGACTACCAGTGTCGTAATTATGCATCAGCAACGTTCCAATGGAGTTCTTGAAGACTCCATCGGAATTTAGGAGTAGACTCCTAAATTTCATCAAATTATAGAGGCAGCGATTACTTGCACCTCGATCATCGCCTTCCAGCAGGTAAACCATTTCCAGGGGTCGTAAACCTCTGAATTCCACTTATCTAAATAACGTTAGGTATCTTAACAGTCAGAGGATCATCCTTTACCAACTCCAAGTCAACAGCTAAACCTGCTAAGTGTTTCTCACAGCGATAGAAGGTACGATCAACATTAACCAGAGAAGATCAGGCAAATGGAAAGGATGGAGTAAAAGACATAATACATGGGAACCTCTTAATATTTTATACCGTCGACCAATTAATTGACCTGTATGAGAGAAATCAAAGAAATTATCCTCGTAATTTTGTACCTACTTCTTTCCAAGTCAAGCAGTTGATACTGCTTGTATCTTTACGTATAATTTACCTTTATAAAGTATAATTTACCTTTGACTGATTTCGAATCAAATCCTGAATTAGATCTGTGCACTGATGAAGCTGACGAGGTTGATGAAAACTTAATTTGATTAAAGATGGTGAAGGTTTTTTGTTACAGGAAAAAATTGTTACTAGTTGTGTAAAAACTTTAGTAATAGTAGCAGATAACACTAAAAATTCTACTTATTTGGGCGGAAAATATAAAAAGGGAATCCCTATCGAAGTTGTACCTCTATCTATCTTCCTATTATGAACAAAATCAGAAACAAATTTGGCGGAACAATATCACTTCGGATGGCTCAACGCAAGGCTGGACCTGTTATTACAGATAAAGTAAATTTTATTTTTGATTGGACACATTCAGGCATTAAAGCAATTGGGAAAAATTAATATAGAGCTTCTACAGGTTCCTTGATTAATTGGGACTGGTTTGTTTATCAATATCTGTTACCGACAGCGATCGTAGAAGTAACGACCTCGCCCGAACTTCGAAAGAAATACGCGGGCGAACTGACGGTGAAACGTCTCAAGAAGACCACTACAAAATAATGTGCAGTTTGAGTGAAGAACACAATTATCCTTACAATACCGCAACGTGATCATTCAAAATGAGTTCAAATTTACCTGGCCGTTTACATATTTACGTTTTATTATTGACTGTCATTTTGACACCTTTAGTTTATTCCGCAATAAATGTACGAATTAGTACATTTATTGCGGAATGTACGACCTAAACGTACGACCTGTGAAACGTTTCGAAAGACCTGTGTGTACCTTCAAGAAAGACTGACTGGAATTTGAAAATTTATAGTCGAGCAAAAAAGAGCTATTTACCAAAGAATACGTTACCAAGAAATTGGCGTATGAAATATAACTCAAAGCCTTGGTGTTCATCTGCATTGACAATTCGTGAACATAAAGGAAATTATGTTGTTTTTACGAATGGCTCGTTGTTCGTTTCAACTTTTGAGTCCTTCTATCACCCTAACGATTACTGCTTGGACTACAATGCGGTACGACTTTGCAAACCAGATTCAGAACGGCCGTTGTCGGAAGTGAGGAAATTTTGTGGATTCAATGCATCTTTTTCAAACACATACAATGGCTGCAAAATCGATGCAGATGTCAAACCGAAAATTGAGATTGATGTTTTAAAGAGACAAGCATTGACTATAGGGTATCCTTTATGCAATACCACTGAGGAAATCACATTGTCTCGTATTTCGTTCAATAGCAGCAAATTCTTCAGTAGTGGTAGACTGTGGGTACCAGAACATACAATTCTTCTTCCTCCTACACGGTATTGTCTGGATCACATAGTAGAACACACAGATAACACTCCAGGAGTATTAGGATGCAGGGAGGATAATTCTGTTAAGAATGAGTATGACCTTAGGTGTATTCTATATCCTATTGGTTTAGCCCTAAGCACTGTATTTCTGGCAACCACCCTTGCGTGTGGATTTCTGCTACCTACTGCCCACCACGTACTCCACTGGAGGTGTCAAACAAATTACGTTCTTTGCCTGCTCATTGGATTTGCAGTTCTCTGTATTGTTCAACTCCATACAAAAATCAACCTCACATTATGCGTTATTTTAGCCGTTACAATGCACTTCTTCACTCTGGCTGCGTTCTTTTGGCTGAACACCATGTGCTTCAACATTTGGTGGACTTTCAGGGATCTCCGTCCTCAAAACATTGAGAAAAGCCAAGAAAGATGTCGACTGAGGCTTTACAGGCTATACTCTTGGGGAATACATCTTCTGATTGTAACGATTGAGGTCACTTTGGATTCTCTGCCAGACCCGGAAGATAAACTCAACAAACCTAGATTAGGCGAGAATAAATGCTGGTTTGAAAGTGAAAAGGAAAACTTCCTTTCTTCAATGGACCAATCGGACTACTTCCAACGATTAACTTAATGTTATTCATTCTCACTACCCGGGAGTTAACCTGTGGATTATGGAGAAGAGAATTGGTGAAATCTACGACCGAGAGAGCGGCACTTGGGCGTGTTTGCATGAAACTTGTGATAGTTATGGGAGTAACCTGGATAACTGATGTCCTGTCTGATGCATTAGGTGGACCTAGAGAAGTATGGTATATCTCTGTTATATTCAACAGTCTTCAGGGCGTTTTTATTTTCATTGTGATTGGATGTCCACCCCAGGTATAATACACTATAACACTCATATTACACAGCTTATTGGAATAATTTTCAAGATCCTCAGTGCTATAAAGCGTATCTGGTGCTTCAGAGGACACAGAGATCATGGAACAGCTGGTACTTCAAACCATCACCCGTCTAGCGTCCAAAGCTTGCAATCCACTGGAGATACTACTACCAATAGTATTACAAATACCACAAAATCCATGCGTTATTTTAGCTGTTACAATGCACTTCTTCACTCTGGCTGCGTTCTTTTGGCTGAACACCATAAGCTTCCTTATTTGGTGGACTTTCAGGGATCTCCGTCCTCAAAACATTGAGAAAAGCCAAGAAAGATGTCGACTGAGGCTTTACAAGCTATACGCATGGGGAAAATACATCTTCTGATTGTAACGATTGGGGTCATTTTGGATTCTCTGCCAGACCCGGAAATAAACTCAAGAAACCTAGATTTGGCGAGAATAAATGCTGGTTTGAAGGTGAAAAGGAAAAACTTCCTTTTTTCAATGAACCAATCGGACTACTTCTAACGATTAACTCAATTTCATTCATTCTGACTGCCCGGGAGTTAACCTGTGGATTATGGAAAAAGAATTGGTGAAATACGACCAAAAGAGCGGCACGTGGGCGTGTGTGCATGAAACTTGTGATTGTTATGGGAGTAACCTGGATAACTGATTTCAAACATTATTTATCTGTACAAATTAACGAAGATTATGGAGTAAATATGTTACCAATATGGCATATAGAGCTTACTTTGGCATACCAGATGGTTCAGTGAGATTACAACTGAACAATTCTGATGAAATCAAAAAGAACGATTTACAATATTAAAGGATGGGTCCTATGAAATTTAAAAATTCAAAATTTATACCCTAATTTCTTAGATATAGTTATAAGCGTTATGAGTGAAATGAACAGCTTGCGTTACAGTTAACAAATTCACATTTATCCAATTTTGAGATTCATCTTCAAATGGCATAAACCGACAATTAACGACATAAATATTCAAAATGTGAAAATAACAAACAATTTTCAGTCGACAGATCTATTTTACAAATAATATATTCAGTAAGTTCAGATGATTGTGGATGAATTTGTAGAAGTGTTGGTTTACCGCAAATATGTTGATATTCGTAATGAACACTTTCTGGATAGATGGACAACTTTGGAAATTATAATTATTTTCTATGTACCATTCGTGTAATATTGATTAGAATCTTTTCCCTTCAACTTATAGAGGTAGCGATGTGTACTTGTACCTCTTTCAGCTGGTGTACTATTAACAGGGGTCGAAAAACTCCAAATTTTACCTACTCGAATAAGGTTCTTCAAAATCAGATATATCAACAGACAGAGGATCATCCTTCTCTAACTAACACTTACGCCTGCTCAATATTTCTCACAACGATCGAAGTCACGATCAACATAAACAGAAAAAGATCTAGGAAACACAACATTCAAGACAGCAGCAGCCAATTGCCACACAGCAGCAACTGATGTATCAGTGGCACGGATATTGTTCATCGACATGCTGAACAAGTACAGGTAATACCACAAAATTATGGTCCCACTTCTTTGAAATATAGAAATAATAAAGAAGTACAGAGAAGATCTGACCAGAAACTCTACGAGCAAACTGACCCCACACCAAATTCTTATTACTCGCCGAACAAGGCATGAAACTACTCCGAACACAGACAAATTAGATCGGAACTGCCGTACGGGGAGTGCGGCAGACCTGGAAGCAGAACAACCGTTGCAGATTTGGTGCCATTCTCGGCCCTTCAAAGAAGATATAGTGGCATTTATTCGGATATACTACCAACAGCACATATCTAAAGTGACTACCAGTGTCATAATTATGCATCAGCAACGTTCCGATGGAGTTCTTCTAGACTCCATCGGAATTTAGTAGTAGACTTCTAAATTTCATCAATTTATAGAGGCATCGATTACTTGCACCTAGATCATCGCCTTACAGCAGGTGAATCATTTCCAGGGGTCGAAAACTTCTAAATTTAACTTATCTAAATAACGTTAGATATCTTAACAGTAAGAGGATCATCCTTTGCCAACTCCAAGTCAACAGCTAAACCTGCTGAGTGCTTCTCACAGCGATTGAAGGTACGATAAACATAAACAAGAGAAGATCAAGCAAATGAAAAGGATGGAGTTAAAGACATAATACATGTGAACCTCTTAATATTCTATACCTTCGACTGATTAATTGATCTGTATGAAAGAAATCAAAGAAATTATCCTCGTAAATGAGGTACCATTGAAAGACGGAGTGGAAGAGAAACTGAAGATGAAGAGCGCGTTAGTCGAGAAGAGAGCCAAGATGAAGGAGTTTAACTCAATTGAGTGAAAAATTGCCAAAAACTGAGGATGAGTTATTATCAACTTCAGAAAAGTGTCAGAAAGAGAATGATGTAATTGAAGAAAACGAAAATTCAAACAGTGAAGATCAGAGGCCAATTTTCACTCGATTAGAATTGAATGGAACTACAAAGAAAAGCAGAAGTTTTATCCCAATAAAGAGGAGAGATGGTGTAAAATAACCAGAAGCAGTCCAACCATTCCACTTCCCCTGCCAAATAAGACGCAGAAGGTTGAAGTAGAACAATCATATACTGGCCTTCCTGTACGAACAACTAACCAATGACCATCCTAATCGGAAGAGGAATCAGTAACTTAATCGATACCTTCAATACATTTTAATAGCCTGCTCCTCACAACCGCTCCTCGATCCAACTCTGACAAGAGACCTGGTCCTCTGTACCCGGCTCTTCCACGTTCTGCACAAGAACCAGCCTTCCCTAAACATTCATCCCCTTGCATCTAGGACAGAATGAAAAGGTCCTGATGGAAAAAATGAAGGAAATGATAAAAATGATACCAATAATAATCACAAAATGAATGGTTACAATAACAGTAATGTCTCGGCATCGGATTCCACGATTCCTGGTTCTGAGTACTGGTTATTGGAAAACAAAGTTGCAGACCAAGTATTCATCACTGATGTAACATTGAATTTGAAAACTGTGAGAGCCATTAGAGAGTGTGAGACAGAAAAAGGTTTTTTCAAAGAGAGGTATGGTCATTTCAGCGAAATTGTCTGATTATTGGAATCTTACCTTTAAACTGGAATTATTGACTCCATCGGAATTTAGTAGTAGACACCTAAATTTCATCAATTTATAGAGGCATTGATTACTTGCACCTAGATCATCGCCTTCCAGCAGGTGAATCATTTACAGGGGTCGAAAACTTCTAAATTCAACTAATCTAAATAACGTTAGATATCTTAACAGTCAGAGGATCATCCTTTGCCAACTCCAAGTTAACAGCTAAACCTGCTAAATGTTTCCCACAGCGATAGAAGTTACGATCAACATAAACAAGAGAAGATCAAGCAGATGGAAAGGACGCAGTAAAAGACATAATACATAGGAACCTTTTAATATTCTATACCATCGACTAATTAATTGATCTGTATGAAAGAAATCAAAGAAATTATACTCGTAAATCACGTACCAAAACGAAAGGAGAGAATATTGAAAGACGTAGTGAAAATGAAACTGAAGATGAAGAGCGCGTTAGTCGAGAAGAGAGCTAAGATGAAGGAGTTTTAACTGGATTGAGTGAAAAATTTGCCAAAAACTGAGGATGAGTTATCATCAACTTCAGAAGAGTGTCCGAAGAGATGGTGTAATTGAAGAAAACGAAAATTCAAACAGTGAAGATCAGGGGCCAAGTTTCACTCGATTAGAATTGAACGGAACTACAAAGAAAAGCAGAAGTTTTATTCCAATAAAGAGGATAGATGGTGTAAAAATAACCAGAAGCAGTCCAACCATTCCACTTCCCCTGCCAAATAAGACGCAGAAAGTTGAAGTAGATCAATCATATACTGGCCTTCCTGTACGAACAACTAACCAATGACCATCCTAATCGGAAGGGGAATCAGTAACTTAATCGATACCTTCAATACATTTTTAATAGCCAGCTCCTCACAAATGCTCCTCGATGCAACTCTGACAAGGGACCTGGTCCTCTGTACCCGGCTCTTCCACGTTCTGCACAAGAACCAGCCTCCCCTAAACATTCATCCCCTTGCATCTAGGACAGAATGAAAAGGTCCTGATGGAAAAAATGAAGGAAATGATAAAAATGATACCAATAATAATCACAAAATGAATGGTTACAATAACAGTAATGTCTCGGCATCAGATTCCACGATTCCTGGTTCTGAGTAATGGTTATTGGAAAACAAAGTTGCAGACCAAGTATTCATCACTGATGTAACATTGAATTTGAAAACTGTGAGAGCCATTAGAGAGTGTGAGACAGAAAAAGGTTTTTTCAAAGAGAGGTATGGTCATTTCAGCGAAATTGTCTGATTATTGGAATCTTACCTTTAATCTGGAATTATTGACTCCATCGGAATTTAGTAGTCGACTCCTAAATTTCATCAATTTATAGAGGCATTGATTACTTGCACCTAGATCATCGCCTTCCAGCAGGTGAATCATTTACAGGGGTCGAAAACTTCTAAATTCAACTAATCTAAATAACGTTAGATATTTTAACAGTCAGAGGATCATCCTTTGCCAACTCCAAGTTAACAGCTAAACCTGCTGAGTGTTTCTCACAGCGATAGAAGGTACGATCAACATAAACAAGAGAAGATCAAGCAGATGGAAAGGACGCAGTAAAAGACATAATACATAGGAACCTTTTAATATTCTATACCTTCGACTAATTAATTGATCTGTATGAAAGAAATCAAAGAAATTATACTCGTAAATCACGGACCAAAACGAAAGGAGAGAATATTGAAAGACGTAGTGAAAATGAAACTGAAGATGAAGAGCGCGTTAGTCGAGAAGAGAGTCAAGATGAAGGAGTTTTAACTGGATTGAGTGAAAAATTTGCCAAAAACTGAGGATGAGTTATCATCAACTTCAGAAGAGTGTCCGAAGAGATGGTGTAATTGAAGAAAACGAAAATTCAAACAGTGAAGATCAGGGGCCAATTTTCACTCGATTAGAATTGAACGGAACTATAAAGAAAAGCAGAAGTTTTATTCCAATAAAGAGGAGGGATGGTGTAAAAATAACCAGATGCAGTTCAACCATTCCACTACCCCTGCCAAATAAGACGCAGAAGGTTGAAGTAGAACAATTATATACTGGCCTTCCTGTACGAACAACTAACCAATGACCATCCTAATCGGAAGAGGAATCAGTAACTTAATCGATACCTTCAATCCATTTTTAATAGCCAGCTCCTCACAACCGCCCCTCGATCCAACTCAGACGAGAGACCTGGCTCTGTACCCGGTCTTCCACGTTCTGCACATAGGGAAACCAGGTTCCCTAAACATTCATTCCCTTTGAAATAGCGAAATAATAGTGGAGAAGTACAGAGAAGATCTGACTGGAGACTCTACGAGCAAAGTGAGCCCAGGCGTAATTCTTAATACTCGCCGAACGAGAGAGACAACCATCTCAAACTCAGACAACTTAGAATGAGGCCCGGAAAGAACGCCCGTAGCAGATTTGGTACCATTCACGGCCGTACAAATAACAGATACTGGCATTTATTCGCATGTACTAGTAACAGCACAATCCAAAGCGACTAAGTGTCCTAATTATGCATCAGCAACATTCCAATGGAGTTCTTGAAGACTCCATCGGAATTTGGGATAGACTCCTAAATATCATTCAAATTATAGAGGCAGTGATTACTTGCACCTCGATCATCGCCTTCCAGCAGGTAAACCATTTCAGGGGTCGTAAACCTCGGATTCCACGAATCATGGTTCTGAGTACTGGTTATTGGAAAACAAAGTTGCAGACCAAGTATTCATCAGTGATGTAACATTGAATTTGAAAACTGTGAGAGCCATTAGAGAGTGTGAGACAGAAAAAGGTTTTTTCAAAGAGAGGTATGGTCATTTCAGCGAAATTGTCTGATTATTGGAATCTTACCTTTAATCTGGAATTATTGACTCCATCGGAATTTAGTAGTAGACTCCTAAATTTCATCAATTTATAGAGGCATTGATTACTTGCACCTAGATCATCGCCTTCCAGCAGGTGAATCATTTACAGGGGTCGAAAACTTCTAAATTCAACTAATCTAAATAACGTTAGATATCTTAACAGTCAGAGGATCATCCTTTGCCAACTCCAAGTTAACTAGCTAAACCTGCTAAGTGTTTCTCACAGCGATAGAAGGTACGATCAACATAAACAAGAGAAGATCAAGCAGATGGAAAGGACGCAGTAAAAGACATAATACATAGGAACCTTTCAATATTCTATACCTTCGACTAATTAATTGATCTGTATGAAAGAAATCAAAGAAATTATACTCGTAAATCACGTACCAAAACGAAAGGAGAGAATATTGAAAGACGTAGTGAAAATGAAACTGAAGATGAAGAGCGCGTTAGTCGAGAAGAGAGCTAAGATGAAGGAGTTTTAACTGGATTGAGTGAAAAATTTGCCAAAAACTGAGGATGAGTTATCATCAACTTCAGAAGAGTGTCCGAAGAGATGGTGTAATTGAAGAAAACGAAAATTCAAACAGTGAAGATCAGGGGCCAAGTTTCACTCGATTAGAATTGAACGGAACTACAAAGAAAAGCAGAAGTTTTATTCCAATAAAGAGGAGAGATGGTGTAAAAATAACCAGAAGCAGTTCAACCATTCCACTTCCCCTGCCAAATAAGACGCAGAAGGTTGAAGTAGAACAATCATATACTGGCCTTCCTGTACGAACAACTAACCAATGACCATCCTAATCGGAAGAGGAATCAGTAACTTAATCGATACCTTCAATACATTTTTAATAGCCAGCTCCTCACAACCGCCCCTCGATCCAACTCTGACGAGAGACCTGGTCCTCTGTACACGGCACTTCCACGTTCTGCACAAGAACCAGCCTTCCCTAAACATTCATTCCCTTGCATCTAGGACAGAATGAGAAGGTCCTGATGGAAAAAATGAAGGAAATGATAAAAATGATACCAATAATAATCACAAAATGAATGGTTACAATAACAGTAATGTCTCGGCATCGGATTCCACGATTCCTGGTTCTGAGTACTGGTTATTGGAAAACAAAGTTGCAGACCAAGTATTCATCAGTGATGTAACATTGAATTTGAAAACTGTGAGAGCCATTAGAGAGTGTGAGACAGAAAAAGGTTTTTTCAAAGAGAGGTATGGTCATTTCAGCGAAATTGTCTGATTATTGGAATCTTACCTTTAAACTGGAATTATTGACTCCATCGGAATTTAGTAGTAGACTCCTAAATTTCATCAATTTATAAAGGCATTGATTACTTGCACCTAGATCATCGCCTTCCAGCAGGTGAATCATTTACAGGGGTCGAAAACTTCTAAATTCAACTAATCTAAATAACGTTAGATATTTTAACAGTCAGAAGATCATCCTTTGCTAACTCCAAGTTAACTGCTAAACCTGCTAAGTGTTTCCCACAGCGATAGAAGGTACGATCAACATAAACAAGAGAAGATCAAGCAGATGGAAAGGACGCAGTAAAAGACATAATACATAGGAACCTTTTAATATTCTATACCTTCGACTAATTAATTGATCTGTATGAAAGAAATCAAAGAAATTATACTCGTAAATCATGTACCAAAACGAAAGGAGAGAATATTGAAAGACTTAGTGAAAATGAAACTGAAGATGAAGAGCGCGTTAGTCGAGAAGAGAGCCAAGATGAAGGAGTTTTAACTGGATTGAGTGAAAAATTGGCCAAAAACTGAGGATGAGTTATCATCAACTTCAGAAGAGTGTCCGAAGAGATGGTGTAATTGAAGAAAACGAAAATTCAAACAGTGAAGATCAGGGGCCAATTTTCACTCGATTAGAATTGAACGGAACTACAAAGAAAAGCAGAAGTTTTATCCCAATAAAGAGGATAGATGGTGTAAAAATAACCAGAAGCAGTCCAACCATTCCACTTCCCCTGCCAAATAAGACGCAGAAGGTTGAAGTAGAACAATCATATACTGGCCTTTCTGTACGAACAACTAACCAATGACCATCCTAATCGGAAGGGGAACCAGTAACTTAATCGATACCTTCAATACATTTTTAATAGCCAGCTCCTCACAACCGCTCCTCGATCCAACTCTGACGAGAGACCTGGTCCTCTGTACCCGGCTCTTCCACGTTCTGCACAAAAACCAGCCTTCCCTAAACATTCATCCCCTTGCATCTAGGACAAAATGAAAAGGTCCTGATGAAAAAAATGAAGGAAATGATAAAAATGATACCAATAATAATCACAAAATGAATGGTTACAATAACAGTAATGTCTCGGCATCGGATTCCACGATTCCTGGTTCTGAGTACTGGTTATTGGAAAACAAAGTTGCAGACCAAGTTTTCATCACTGATGTAACATCGAATTTGAAAACTGTGAGAGCCATTAAAGAGTTTGAGACAGAAAAAGGTTTTTTCAAAGAGAGGTATGGTCATTTCAGCGAAATTGTCTGATTATTGGAATCTTACCTTTAAACTGGAATTATTGACTCCATCGGAATTTAGTAGTAGACTCCTAATTTTCATCAATTTATAGAGGCATTGATTACTTGCACCTAGATCATCGCCTTCCAGCAGGTGAATCATTTACAGGGCTCGAAAACTTCTGAATTCAACTAATCTAAATAACGTTAGATATCTTAACAGTCAGAGGATCATCCTTTGCCAACTCCAAGTTAACAGCTAAACCTGCTGAGTGTTTCTCACAGCGATAGAAGTTACGATCAACATAAACAAGAGAAGATCAAGCAGATGGAAAGGATGCAGTAAAAGACATAATACATAGGAACCTTTTAATATTCTATACCATCGACTAATTAATTGATCTGTATGAAAGAAATCAAAGAAATTATACTCGTAAATCACGTACCAAAACGAAAGGAGAGAATATTGAAAGACGTAGTGAAAATCAAACTGAAGATGAAGAGCGCGTTAGTCGAGAAGAGAGCCAAGATGAAGGAGTTTTAACTGGATTGAGTGAAAAATTTGACAAAAACTGAGGATGAGTTATCATCAACTTCAGAAGAGTGTCCGAAGAGATGGTGTAATTGAAGAAAACGAAAATTCAAACAGTGAAGATCAGAGGCCAATTTTCACTCGATTAGTATTGAATGGAACTACAAAGAAAAGCAGAAGTTTTATCCCAATAAAGAGGAGAGATGGTGTAAAAATAACCAGAAGCAGTCCAACCATTCCACTTCCCCTGACAAATAAGACGCAGAAGGTTGAAGTAGAACAATCATATACTGGCCTTCTTGTACGAACAACTAACCAATGACCATCCTAATCGGAAGAGGAATCAGTAACTTAATCGATACCTTCAATACATTTTTAATAGCCTGCTCCTCACCATCGCTCCTCGATGCAACTCTGACAAGAGACCTGGTCCACTGTACCCGGCTCTTCCACGTTCTGCACAAGAACCAGCCTCCCCTAAACATTCATCCCCTTGCATTTAGGACAGAATGAAAAGGTCCTGATGGAAAAAATGAAGGAAATGATAAAAATGATACCAATAATAATCACAAAATGAATGGTTACAATAACAGTAATGTCTCGGCATCGGATTCCACGATTCCTGGTTCTGAGTACTGGTTATTGGAAAACAAAGTTGCAGACCAAGTTTTCATCACTGATGTAACATTGAATTTGAAAACTGTGGGAGTCATTAGAGAGTGTGAGACAGAAAAAGGTTTTTTCAAAGAGAGGTATGGTCATTTCAGCGAAATTGTCTGATTATTGGAATCTTACCTTTAAACTGGAATTATTGACTCCATCGGAATTTAGTAGTAGACTCCTAAATTTCATCAATTTATAAAGGCATTGATTACTTGCACCTAGATCATCGCCTTCCAGCAGGTGAATCATTTACAGGGGTCGAAAACTTCTGAATTCAACTAATCTAAATAACGTTAGATATCTTAACAGTCAGAGGATCATCCTTTGCCAACTCCAAGTTAACAACTAAACCTGCTGAGTGTTTCTCACAGCGATAGAAGTTACGATCAACATAAACAAGAGAAGATCAAGCAGATGGAAAGGACGCAGTAAAAGACATATTACATAGGAACCTTTTAATATTCTATATACCTTCGACTAATTAATTGATCTGTATGAAAGAAATCGAAGAATTTATACTCGTAAATCACGGACCAAAACGAAAGGAGAGAATATTGAAAGACGTAGTGAAAATGAAACTGAAGATGAAGAGCGCGTTAGTCGAGAAGAGAGCCAAGATGAAGGAGTTTTAACTGGATTGAGTGAAAAATTTGTCAAAAACTGAGGATGAGTTATCATCAACTTCAGAAGAGTGTCCGAAGAGATGGTGTAATTGAAGAAAACGAAAATTCAAACAGTGAAGATCAGGGGCCAATTTGCACTCGATTAGAATTGAACGGAACTACAAAGAAAAGCAGAAATTTTATTCCAATAAAGAGGAGAGATGGTGTAAAAATAACCAGAAGCAGTTCAACCATTCCACTTCCCCTGCCAAATAAGACTCAGAAGGTTGAAGTAAAACAATCATATACTGGCCTTTCTGTACGAACAACTAACCAATGACCATCCTAATCGGAAGAGGAATCAGTAACTTAATCAATACCTTCAATACATTTTTAATAGCCAGCTCCTCACAACCGCTCCTCGATCCAACTCTGACGAGATACCTGGTCCTCTATACCCGGCTCTTTCACGTTCTGCACAAGAACCAGCCTCCCCTAAACATTCATCCCCTTGCATCTAGGACAAAATGAAAAGGTCCTGATCGAAAAAATGAAGGAAATGATAAAAATGGTACCAATAATTATCACAAAATGAATGGTTACAATAACAGTAATGTTTCGGCATCGGATTCCACGATTCCTGGTTCTGAGTACTGGTTATCGGAAAACAAAGTTGCAGACCAAGTATTCATCACTGATGTAACATTGAATTTGAAAACTGTGAGAGCCATTAGAGAGTGTGAGACAGAAAAAGGTTTTTTCAAAGAGAGGTATGGTCATTTCAGCGATATTGTCTGATTATTGGAATTTTACCTTCAAACTGGAATTATTGTATTGAATATTTGGAGATGTGTTGAACTGTCAAAATGTGTGGACAAAATAAATTGTGAGGATAATAAATTTTTCCTCATTTAAAATGTGAAGTGAAAGTAAATAAAGATTTACTTTTATACTGTGACATTTAAAATTACTGAATTATCAGACTGATTACTTGCCAAATGAAAATTTGATTTTAATAGAATGAATATAATTTGATTTTGTGATACGTTAAAAGTTGATAGATAGTTGATTTCAGAAGTTTTAATTAGTAAGATAATATGAACATATTATTATTATTTTACGGTATGTCTGTTATCCGATTGTCTCAATTAGTGCTATAATAAAAAAATATTATTAACAACGTGTATTATTACAGAAAACATCTACTTTAGACATTTCCTATTACGATATTGGAATTATATACAATTCCGAGGAAATGTATACATTTCCTAGGATATCTACGGATTAAATAGTTTTTCAAACAATATTTTATACAGTTCCTAAATACTATCGGAATTGAACACATTTCCTAGGATTTGTATATAATTCCTTGATTTCATACATTTCCGGTAACACACACACACACACACACACATATATATATATATATATATATATATATATATATATATATATATATATATATACTTGATACGAATTTCAAAATTTTACACAATATAGAGAGAAGTAGTCAATCAGATTATTGGGAAATAGTGGAAATGAATCGGCCTTAAAATTCTGGAAATTTGCTCAATGAACAGATAGAATTAAACAATTCACCCTATTAAACCTTTTCAAATTATTCTGTAAGCATCTGAAGAAGTCGTTTGTAACAACGAAACGCGTCATGCTATGTAGTCAATAAAGTGTCAATCATAAGTTCAACTGTTTGAATTTAAGTTTATATTCAATTCACCCTTGTTAAACCTTTTCAGGTAATAGAAATTATTTTTCAGAATAAATTATCCTAGGTAAAACCAAAACCATATAATCCCAAAATTCCCTGATATTTATACCTGTGTTTTTCAAAATGTTGTTTTTATTCTGTAAGCATCTGAAGAAGTCATTTGTAACGACGAAACGCGTCATGCTATGTAGTTGATAAAGTGTAAATCATAAATTCAAGTGTTTGAATTTAAGTTTGTATTCAATTATATGATTATTGTTTGTCTTCAAAATGAATCTGAAAAATTAATTAATTTTTTTTCAAACTAGATTTATGTTTTGCATAAATTCAATTTTCATTGACTAATGAAAATTGCGAGTAAATATTGGGACACATATTTAATTCCGAGCATAAAAATGCTCGGAATTAAATATGTGTCCCACGTCGTTCAGAAATCAAATTGAAAGAATAGTTTAAAATGAATAACCAATCAGAATTTTCATACCTTTCTTACTACATATTTATTCTTAGGAGATGAAAAATGAACTAAATTTTAGCTTACTACAGTTTTAAACTATCTATCAGATCATTTTTATGTAGATTGATAAATCCTAAGGTTTGTCACAAATTGAACTTCTGAAAGCAACTATAATATTTGACATTTGACAACCAACTAATATATCGATCTATCCTCAATCAAATCAAATTAAATCAAAAACGTTTATTGAGTTAAGGTAATATTACATTCCATTTGATTTATAAATAATTACAAATGGGAAGTTGTAGAGTCTCGCGACTCTCTTCAACCCCTGTATTTTATAATATAATGTGATACAAAAAAAAAAGAAAAACAGAATTTATTTTCACATTAACAAGTATTGAAGAAAAAAAAAAAACAAAAAAATTATATTTTCAACATGTACTCATTTCGAGTATTCATGAAATATTTATGAAATATTTTGTGTCTGTGGCCGGCTTATACATTACGTGCCGATCTATCCTCTATGACATAGACTCTATGTCGATTGATACCTCCTACCACGAAGTATAGATATAAGGAGTCGGAACGGTATAGGTTTTTCCGTAGTATTCATGGTCACAATATCAAACCCAGATCATAGTTCTCTTTTTTACCACTGGGCTGCGCAATGTTCAGGGCGTGCCGATGTCATCAGACGTAAATACGCGCGAATTTGAAATTATAATCGAATATAAATTTATTTGTTTAAAAATAATTTCAACAAAAAAATGGGAAGGTGTTGTGCTGTTCGTAGTTGCCTTAGTGACAGAAAGGCAAATGGAAATATAGGAAAAGTGGCTTTATTTAAAGTACCCAAAGTAAGTAACCTTAAAATTGTCCTGGGAAGTTAGTGTTGTTAATAAATATTTGTTTCATAAATTTTGGCTATTGTTAAATAATATTTGAAAAACGTTATAATTTTATTTGTCGTTGATTCCACTAAGTCATTATTTTTTCCACAGGATGTTGAAATGCGTAAGAAGTGGAGCTCTGCTATTGACCAAGATTTAAAAGCTACCAATTATATATGTGGATTGCATTTTAATTCTGAGGATGTGATAAAAAGTGATCGGACAGTCTTAGCGGATGGTAGTATATACGTGTATGACACCAAAAAGTTCATTTGCGGAAGAAAGCAGAGCCAAAACTGAATATAACCTATAATGATAACAAAAATAATAACAGCTTGTTGTCAGATGTTTCTCTAGATACTTCTGATAATGTTGACGACAGTATTAATAATGACCGTAGCTTAAATGTTGAGACAAATACCGTTAATCAATTTCTGATCGAAGTGATTGGCCCCGAGAAAATTAATGAGCCTCAGATGACTGAGCCTGGAGACAACTAATGTGCCTGAGTTTTTTTTCATTGTAAATTTTAGAATCTCCACCATTACGTAAAAATTGGTGTTGGACAGTATTAAAAAATTATGTTATTTCTTTATCATAAATAAATTCGAAATTGGAATTAGTTTGTCACATAAAAATTGATATGAATTTGAACGTTAGGGTAAGAAGCTGAAATATAAATCATTACTTAAATAGTATTATAAAATTTTCATCATGTTACAGATAATCAAAGCAAAAACGAATATTCTTGTTGATATGAATGTGAATACTTCTTCGATTTTCCATTGATAAAATGGTGCCTGTTAATTCTTGTAGTAATTATTAATATCTGAATTTTTTTAATTTACAAAGTATCTCTTTATCTTTTTAATACTGCTGAGTTGAAGACGCTTGAAAAATTTTCTAAAACATTTTATTTAACGTTTTTCGAATATTTTAGTACACAGCTGCCAATAGCAACAAGACTTCCCGCGTAAAAATTTAAACGTGTATGTTTTAAACCGTAGCGCGCCCTAGCGGCAAAAGATCTGGTCCTAAAATTGATACCATTTTTTTAACATTACGTTCGGACTCCTTATATCTATACTTCGTGCCTCATACAAAGAGTGCATCCTTCGTGAGTGACGATTACCACTACGTGATCGAAAACTTTCTTTACTTCGGTGATCCTTTGTGATAGTGACAATTTACCTCTAAGGGCGCGAGATTTTTTCTCACTTTGATTAATTACAATCTACGATGCCGAGGAGAAGACGACCTGACTTAGGTCGTCGTAGTCAATCAAATGTGCAAGGAGCTACCTAATGATATATTATATTATATTACAAAAGAATAAATTAAAACATTTGGATTGAGTTTCACCGAGTGAAACTTAACAACTCTACTTACGAGTATGTTCCGGGCGGTTATCCCATTATTAAGAGTAAAAACTTATTTTCAAATTCATTTTTGAAATTATTTTCGAATTTTTAAATATTTTTAAAAATAAATTTTGAGGAAATATCAAAATGAATCATTTCAATTTGGAAATTTCTGATTTCAAGTAGAAATTATGCTTTCTGAAATTTCAAAATTATTTTAGAAATTGAGGAAGTTCTGCTTTAATTTTGAAATAAATTGAAATCAGGAATTTACAATTAGAAATAATGCATATTGATTATACGTTAATTCGAAAATTAAATTAGAAATTTAGGTATTATTCATCATAAGGGACTAACCACCCGAAACATATGTAGAGTTGATAGTGTTTCAATTTCAATTTATTATTAATATACTGCAACTCAACGGCTGGATCGACTTGAGTGAATTTTTGTATATGCATTCATTCGTTTATCCTAATAGCTTGGAATGTCATGGCAGGACAACGTCTGTCGGGTCCGCTAGTATTTCATAAATAAATGTATTTTCATTGAATACACATTATTTTCAACTTAGCTAACATTATTTTCAAGATTAACTTCAGTTCAGAAAATAATTGCTAATTTTTTATTTATTTGTCATCTTTTTGAGTGATATCTCTATTACAGTCATAATAAGGGAAAATACCCTAATATACATAATGTAATTTATTAACGCGTTACGACTGTATACACACTGGCTTGTACAAATGACAATGTAAGTATAAATAACTATTATAAGTGGGAAAAAATTAAAACTATTTTTTTCAAACATGATTGAATATAATGTACCTACCTAATATCTGACGAAATTAATCTTTACTAAATACAGTGTATATGAAAAAAATATATACATTTGATATGTAATAATAGAAAGAAATAGTACTAAAAAACATATCTCAAAAATTCAATCATCTGAAGTTCCAGTTTATTTAAAATTTTCGTATAATGTGATTATTTTATTTTCTTGATTTAACTTGTGTTCTCCTTATCTTCATCTTCTACTTTCATATAGTTGTAGCCGTTTCATTTCTCCTCAGGATTTGGACTGAAAATGTTGCAAATCGAGTGATAAACCATTGTCAAAAATTCAATAGAAATCAGATGAATTGTTGCGATGATGAATGTTGTGTTTTTGTGCCAATTTCAAGAAATTGTAGCATTGTAATATTGATTGTAACTGACCAACTATTTGTATTGCCTAAAATACCTATTGTTTTTTTTCCGAAATGAATATTTTTAATTTTCTTTTGTTTCATGAACTGTAAAAAAACCACATTTATCTGTTAGTACCGAATCTTGAAATTGAAATCACAAAAATACAACACAACAGCAAATTCACAACCATACTATCTTTGAACTAATCCTTATTTATCGTGTATTTTTCAAAGCTATATCCCAGAATACACTTTGAATTTGATTTAATTTTTGTCTCTCCACTTGCTTGCATACCTGTGCTTCTTCTTTTCCTCGAGAAAAAGAGAAATATGAATCTTACATCGCGTATTAGATATGACGAAAGAATATGTTAACATTCAAAATAGAAGTGCAAATACTGATACACATTTTCAACAGAAAAATATATATTATGAATTTGTGAGATGAAATGTTTTTGTTATATTTTGGGTAAAATAGAAGGAATTAAATATGTGAATTTTCAAATTACGATACTATTCTATGAACTGACTAATTGTATGTCGGAAACCATAAATAAATATTAATATAATCATAAAAGCTCAATATAGTTGTAAATTGCAGCTGTTTTTCATTTCATTGATCTTCATTCACCTCAACTTCGTGCGATAAGAGTGCGTTATCTTTTGTATTTGATTAAAATTTCGTTTTTTGCAAAATAGAAGCAATAAATTGAATTGTGGAAGTTTGTGCAAGAAGAAAGAGATATTGTTAAATAACTATCATGCCAAGTGTTATCATTCAAAATTAATCAAGCGAGTCCGACAAACATAGAAGAAGAAAATTTTTTTTTTCTGTAGTTATTGTAACCGTGATTGAAGTTGGCTTTTCAAATACGAGCAATCATCCCTAAGAAGATGAAGAAGAGGAAAGCTAATTTCTATGATTTCAACTAATACCTAACTCTTTAAATAGCCATTTACGTCGTCTCGTCTTTATTCATTCTTCACATAAATATTGATGCAGTGAAATATTCTTGGGTTACTAGACGAAATATATTTTGTTATAAGAATTCAAGATTTTGGATATTGTGCTAAGTGTATAGTGATCATGTAAGTTATTTCCATATATTTATTTTAGTTCAGAAATCTTAATTTCTCTCGAGTGAATAATAATTCGAATATTCTTCGGAAGTTGAGAAGAGGTAATTTTTATTCAAAGATACTAAGAAATAGGAATTTAAATCAATAACGCTCCATATAAAAAAATGTGTTTGTTGGAGAGATTTATTTAAATTCCATAATTCTCGTGATTTTTCAGTTTTATATCTAATCTATAAATCGAAATTTTTCAGATATGTGATCAATCAATTCTACGCTAATACAACATAAATTCTCTATAATGAAAAACTTTTTCGGATGTTTATTCCGGTTTGCCTCAAAAGCTTATATTCTAGGCAAATTGGAACTAGAATTTGTATTCTTGATTTAAAGTTTCAAATCAGTATGAGAAGTAATTAGAAAAAAGTGCCAAAATCTAAAGATATTTTTTGTGTGTTATTGGGTAAAAATTAATTTCGTATTTACGGTTTCATTGAAAACGAAAACAGTTCAATTCAAACTTTTCTACCAACATTCTGATTTCAGTTTCATCTTGATTAGTTTCGGATTCATGATTTTCTATATAAATCTTGAGATTGGAATTCATGAATATTCGTTACAAAATATGAGATTCAATTTCAAATACCCACGAAACGTTTTGAATTTTAAAAGGTCTTATTCTAGCTTCTCAAGTTTTTTACATAATTTGGAATTTCTCTTGAAACATCAATTTCTCGCAGTTTCTTGTTCTGTAGTTAAAACAAAATATTATTCTGAGACAAAATTTCAGGGAAAAGTTTCCATAGCTGTATGTTCGTAGCTGCATATTCGTACATTCGAATTTCGTCTACAAAATTCGAATCAAATGTTTTTGTGTTCGATTGAACTAATCTGGAATCACATTGATATCTACTGAATATCGATTCATCGAGGATAAAAATCAAGACGTATAACGTATTATCTATTAATACGTTATAATTTTCACAACAATTAATTCATTAAGATAGACAATTCGGGATGTGCACTTTTAGCAATGTGGAAGTTGGAATATCATTAAATATTTATCTAAAAGTATCAAAACTATTGAAATATAAGATCAACATAAATTTTGTTTCAGATAGTTACTTCATCTCCCACATATTAAGCTCTGACATCGTCAAGTGAATCACTCAGAAATGGCTGGAAATAACGTGAATGATGTGGAACTACTTTCAGATTGGTTGAAGGACACATCGGAACCACATGAATTCGAGGAACCGATATTGGACGACTTCGTTCTTCAGACCCTGCAATTTGCTTCTGACAAATTCGATTTGGACGTTCATGTTTTCATCTTAAGTGTTTGCATCATTGAACAGTACTTGAGGAAAAGAGAAAATGGATCAGTTTGTCCAGTTGATGAGGGTCTGATTCTTATGGCAGGCTTGTTCATTTCCTCTAAATTCATTGGAGGAACGAACCACCTGTCAAGCGAAGACGCTGTCGGGTTCCTTGAAAGTGTGACTTTTAGAGATTACGAAATCCATATGTTAATGAGATCTGAGGAGGAAATATTGAGGGTAATAAATTTTTCAATTCCGTCGGCCACAGTTGCCGATCATTTGGGTCTTTTATCCCAAATGTATCTGGAGAGGCATAAAATAAATATGAATCTCATGCCACTCTGCAATCAAATCCTCCAGATGCTATATGTTCGTCGTAAGAAGTGGTACAACGAATTGAAGAACCTATATTCTCAGGATGAAGAAACAATTGTTGCGTTCAGATTTCTCATGATTAATAAATTTTATATACCTGCTGCTGTTCTCCTCACGTGCTGGCATATCACCGAAGTGAACACCATTGTGGATTTTAATACAGCCGTGAATGAACTGCAACTGATAACTAAAATTCAGCGGGATCATCTGAATTTGGCTGCTGGCGTTATTCTGAATTTATTCGAAAAAAAATCATGAATTTCTTCGCGATATTTCATGGAAATTTTGATATATTCAGAATAAGAAACCAGATGGCTTAATTGCAGGAAATTGTTCAATTGTAATGGTTTAGTAGCCAAAGACATATGCTGGGAAGCATAAACTGATTTTTGTGGAAATGATCACCCTTAAATTAATCATGAGAAATATGAAGTGAATTTGTTGTGAAAAATCCAGGTTTATATTATAATTATAATTCCATTGTGAAAACAGTAAATTGTATTGAGCGATCGAATTATTTATGAAATAAATGATGAGAATTTCTGGAATATTTTTACTGAAAGATGAAATGATAACCTATGTTAACTCCAATATTAAAGAATTAATTTCAACCATTATAAGAGAAACCTACAGGATCGAATAGAATTCGTCAAGTCCAGAGACATAAAGAAAAAAAATTATAAGGTTTCAAAATGAAACCTGAAATGAGTAAATGAATAATTTATTGCGTTATGTTTTCTCTCATGTATATTCATTGTTATGCAAAATATTGAACAGCGACCACCATATAATAAAAAACGAATATTTCGAATATTGTGTAGGTGTTTCGAGGTAAATTTTTCTGAAGAATTCCTTGAATTCATTCATTTTTGCAAGTCTGAAAATAATTTGATGAAATTTCATTGGAAAATTTAGCCACAATGAAAATAAAATTAAGTAGAATGATTTTCAATTTATTATTTCCTATCAAGATATCCAAAATAGAAGCAATCAAATGTTGTTGAATTCATGATTTCAAGAGAGTGTCAAATCTATATCAACTACAAAATTATGTTTAAAGCTCACTTTTAATTTCGATTCCACTTAGAATTGACCCATCACAATAGTTCATGATTTTTCTTCATCTCAACAAAAATTAATTATAATCGAAAATAGTTTTGTTCGCTTTGATCTATTGGCATATAAAATGCGTATATGTTACATCTTCAAACAATGAATTAATTACTGATCCTAAGTCTTGAATAGTATGGAAAATATTTCCACTAGAAGGCATAGGCTTTGAAATAGAAAAATATCTAAATATTGAGAAGGAATTGAAATTTATTCAACATTTCCAATTTTCTTGAGTTTCGAGATCCTACCGTGGCTCTTTATGAGTTTTAAGTCAAATCTTTTTTCTATTCAAATCTAACACATCGTGACATTCGATTTTCTATGCAAATGGAAATTGAGCGTCATATAAGTTCAACCTCAAAAAATGCAAACTATTCTTCAATACTTCACAAGATTACCTAGAACATATAATAACAACGGAAGTTCATATACATGAGAACATTCAGAAACGAAAGAAAAATGCTCATTAGTGTCATAAGTATTCGAGATTTTTGATTATTCCCAATTCAAATTGGATTTCAATATAGGTATAATTACGGAAATAAAACAAATAAGATATTAATAAATTCAATGGATGATGAATCAACTCTGTGATCGTTCATATTTAAATGAGAGGTTATAATAAATACTTGTCTAAAAATCATTGACTGAATAATTAATTTAAATAAAACTAAGTAGTTTTTCGATTTTCACTATAATTAAATCAAAGCATGACAATATCGTTTCGCCAACACAGTGGCTTCATCAGATGTTGATGATAAACTAAGCTATTACACTGTGGACTACGTATGTTTATCTTGAAGTGCGTGGGGTGGGATAAGATAAACATACATAAACATAAGATAAACATACTCAGTCCACAGTGTAATAGCTTAGTTTATCATCAACATCTGATGAAGCCACTGTGTTGGCGAAACGATATTGTCATGTTTTGATTTAATTATAGTGAAAATCGAAAAACTACTTAGTTTTATTTAAATTATGTATTTAGATTTTCATCAAGTATCGGCCCAATCGATTAATGACTGATCAATTCTTTATTCGACTAGTTTCGCTTTTACGGCATTATCAAGAATGATCATTCTTTATATTGCCGTCAAGGATTATCCTTCTTGATAATGCCGTAAAAAGCGAAACGAGTCGAATGAAGAATTGTTCAGTCAGTGATTTTTACACAAGTATTTATTATTACCTCCCATTTAAATAAGATATTAGTTTCAACTTTACTAAACCTAAAATACTGGAAAATATGAATTAGGTATATTCAATTATCATCGACTCTTCGTTCGATCCTTCTAATATTGGTATTATCAAATAATCGCCTTACCTCAACCCGAGTTCAATATACCTGATAGAAGAAAAGAAAAGAATAAATGGCACTGCTAGAATTAACCTTTCCGAGTATAACCTTCACTAAGTATATTCATTCGAATTTATATACCTACTATGAGGTTTCATTTGCTCACAATTCCTCTATCTACCTATAAAAATTTGTTTTATTCGAGAATTTCATATTGAACTCTCGCTCTATAACCTGTACAAAATGAATGAATTAATTCAAATTATTCCAAAAAATGAAGCTCCTGAAAAACCAAATGACTAACGGAACTTCGAAAAACGTTTTAAAAAAACCATACTTTTCCGCGAAACTGTAGACCAATTAGCCTTCTCACAAGTATATCGAAAGTTTGTAAATGATTATATTGAGTCGAATAACTGAAAGTAGTAAAACTGTCACAACATCAATAATAAATAGATGCACATTATGGATTCCAATATTGCGATGTACATCACTTCAATTAGCTAGAACTAGAGTAAATGATAAAATCACTAACAATTTCAATATAAAAAAGGAAACAACAATCTTAACAAAAGTGTTAATATATATGAAGGCTTTCAATACTGTTCAGCATATGGGTCTAATTTATAAACTATCATTCTCAAATTTCTCTTCTTTCCTTGTGAAATTGAAGGTGATCTTCCTTTATAAACGAACCTTTCAAGTAGAAATAAATCAATCATTATCAGAATCTAATATAAAGCGGTAAAGTTTATTAGTTGGTGACGTAAGGGGTAATCTGTGGGCCACTAAACCTATTTTGAAATTTCTTCCACCAATAGGAAGCATGGTCATATGTGAGTGACATAGGCTGTATACTTTACTAAAAAAAAATACGGATCTCAACTAAAACTTCTGTAATGTAAACTCAGGTATAAAAAACCCAGCTTGGAAAAAACTTGTTATAAAATGTATTTAATCACTTGCGCTGCAGATGGTGGAACAAAATAATTTTGTAAAATTTTGAAAAACATTTCGTATTCATAAAAAAAAACCTTTGCCTCATCATTTACTATTGTAGTTATGTCAGTATAACTACTTTTTTGAAAGAAATCATCATTCATATCTTCGAATCAATCCTTTTCCAAATGAAGTAGGTATTTATTATTTAAGACTGTTTCAGTGCTTGAAGATTATTTTTTGAATTATAAGAATCGGCTGTTTCATCTAAAAGATATTATGAATTTAAGAATGTCAATCCAAACAAAGTCTTTCTAATATTATAAACTCGAAAGCTTGTATAGATTTATGGATGTTTCAGTGTTTGAAACAAAAAAAATGTATTTGCTGGCGTAGTAGCTAAAAGACTTTTTCGAGTGTAGTCTTAATCGCTCAAGGTAAGAGCGATAATCTTTTATTTATCGAATTATATTTCAATATCGAAAACAAGTGGTATTATTGTTGGGACGATGATACGAAGCGTTTTTGGTCACCGATAGTTTTTTTACTCTGTATTCAAATGTACGTACTCCTACACGTACAGTACTTAAGAAATGGATAGTTCTTATTTATCACAGAAAATAGTTTTTCTTGCTTGGAGCGTTGTATACGAAAGTTCTGAGGGTGCAATGAATTGCATGTTACGTAAATATACCTAGTACTCAACTGTGTAAAGACGTACTTAATTAAGCATAATAACTACACAAACGTGCGTTATTTACACCATTGTTTATGAGGCTTGTATTCATTCCATTGTGATAATTGAAATCATCAATTAAGTTTAGCTAAAAGTTTATCACTTCCTTCATTTACTGAGAATTGATTGGTGTTACGAAGTTTGCCGGGTCAGCTAGTCATCTATAAAAGAAATAATGGTCGGCGTTCCTCAAGGAGCCTCATCTTACATTACTTATTCAACTATTTCGCGAATGACATACTTAAAAGTAATAAAACAGAATTATTTTTTTTTTGTTGGAAGTTGGAAAACAGATCAGAATTCACGCAACATACAAAATCAAATTGAGATACTAGAAAAATTCCACCATAAATGGAAAATAAAGATGAACGCAGGAAAAACTGACATTCAGTTCACAACAAAAATTAAACGCTGCAAAAAAACCTTCTTTTCAAACAAAACTGGCAACAACACCAATGACACAAAATATTTCGGAGTTTCACCTTATGAAAATCTCATATTTATTGAGCATATCAAGTCACAACTAAGGCCCAGGAAGCCTACTTCCAGTTGAAAACATTGGACCGGTTATAATATACGCTTATCCGATTTTGAAGAGAACACTTAAATCACATCACAAATCAATACAAAATTTCCAGAATTAAATACTAAGAACAATCACTTAACCGAATTCACACCTCTACATGCAAAACATCAAAAAGCAGACACTTACACACCAGACACCCGAAGAGAAAATATGGAACGTTTTCAAAAATCAAGCTCCGAACACAATACTCACCAAAAAAATTACAAAACAAAATACACACACACAATTCCATTCAAAGTAAAACACAAGCTAATTCATATTCATATAATTTTCAACTGAACATACATTTTATATTCAAAATAACAAAAAAGCCGGAACAAGACGAACACAAATATATTTTTGTGTCGGTGAAATATATCACAAGATTTTCAATAGTGTTGGCGTTTACTTGATGTAAATCCATTATAATTGAATATAAACTCAAATTCAAACACTTGAACTAATGATTTACACTTTATTCTCTACATAGTATGACGCGTTTCGTCGTTCCAAACGACTTCTTTAGATGATTTTCATATGAGTTCAACTACAAACCGCGTCATGCTATGAAGTGAATAAAGTGTAAATCTTAAGTTCAAGTGTTTGAATTTAATTTTATATTCAAATATATCACAAGGATAGGAACATCTTGAAAAAAAAATGAATATCACTAATTATTTTTATAGTAATAGTTGAGTTGTAACGAATATATTATTTACCTTTGCTCTTCATTCATTCCGCATGTAGATAATAATGCATTTAATGATTATTTTTCATATAGGATATATTATTACTAGATATAAGAATTCAATATTGAGGACATTTTGTTGAGTGTAAATACATGGTGAGTCATTTTAATATGTTTATTTTACTTAAAATGTCTGAGAACTGACTCTAGTGAAAAACGACTGGAATATTCTTCCGAAGTTGAGGAGATTACGAGAAGAAATGATTTGAAGATACTAACAAACATAATTTTGAACCGGTTTCACTTCATAGAGAAAAAAATGATTTCAAAATGAATTATTTTCGAGTAATCCTTATTGAATAGGATTTCAAATTCAAATTCCATCCTTTTCGTGAAAGATTAATTTCTCAGATGTCTTTCCTCAAACCAATCAATCGAAATTCTTCAGTTATCTGATCAATGAATTCTACTCAAATGAAACATGCATTATTTATGTTTAAAAACTCTTTCGCAGATTTACTTCGGTTTGCCTTAGGAGTATTTTCTCAGCATTTTGGAGCTAGAATTCATATTCTCGATTTTCAGTTAGTGCGCAGTGTTAATATTAAATATTGAAGCCAAAGTGCTCAGTTCGTTCAAAAACAAACTGAAGGCGAATATTCAGAGCAACGATCTGAAAAAATGCCACCGTGTGTCTGATAAGAATACGAATAACAGACATCCAGCAGTTCTGGTGCGATTCTCGACAGATGCGGCAAGGCTGTCTGTTCTAAGAAACAGAAAATTATTGAAAAATTTTGAAATTATTGAAAAATGATCAAGGAGGATTCGATAAATTTGCGACTTGTGTTGCTAAATCGTTCAATATGTAAGTTCTCATTTAAAAAGCGTGGATGCTGAATGCAAATGTTTACGTGAAATGCAATGGCACTGTGCAACGTATTTCTGATGAATCGGATATCAACAAATTAAAATCTTTAATGTAATAATTATCATTGTCTACTCGAAAGTATTCATGAATTGATCCGTAAGTATTGTACAGAGTTTTTTCGTTTCTGTTGTTGATTTCTTGGGTTTTTTACTTTCGAGTTGTTACTGTAAGTTTATATCAGTTAGGGTTTCTTTAGTTTTAATACTGTCTTGAGGTTAGTCTAGTTTTCATAATTTTAAAATGGCTTAGAATGGCCTAACTCTAAAGAGTTAAGATTTGGTATAAAGTTTAATTGTTGATGCTTTGTTGCTGTATGTAATTGAGAGTTTTTTTAGAAGATTATTCAGTAATGGTTGTATCCAATTTTAGTTATTGATAACATAGAAATAATTCAGTTCTTCTGTTCCTTGCCATGTGGCTTATTTTATAATCTTAACTATTTGAGTCCTGATGGTGGTTACGATTGTTTAACCGAAACCTAGACGAAAATAAAGGTAGTACACGAAGTAGCCTCTTCTTCCATCCGTTTACAATCCCTTACACTTATAGAAATAATACGGAGGTATTCTTGTCAGTTTAAATACATATATATATATATATATATATATATATATATATATATATATATAAGGAAATGAAATTTTTTGTGCTTATGGCACTGAATGAAATATTTAAGAAAATTAACACTAGAACATTCTCTTGATTAATTTCAATTTTTCAAATGAATGTTCTAGTGTTAATTTTCTTATATATATATATATATATATATATATATATATATATATATATATATATATATATATATATATATATATATATATATATATATATATATATATATAGTCAACATTATGTTTTTATTTTCTGTAATTGGGTATTATACCTGAGAATAAAGAACTTATTATTATTATTATTATAGGAGATCGCTTGGGCACAGATGGGAGTGTTGCGGCATATATGTCGGAAACGATCTATCTGTGGAAACGGTAACTTTTGATTTCACCAATCCTGTTTTGATATTGCTGAATGTATAGAAGTTCAATATTATGTCAACGGGAGCCTTGAAAGTCCAGTTATGTTTTCGGAGGCCCATAATTTGAAATCTAATCCTGATAAGTTTTGTGTGATGACGTTTGGTAATGATCGGAATTCTCATGTTTCAAGAAATAATTTGAATATAACTATTAATAATATAAATTTAACTTTTTTGATAGCAGAAAAAATTTTGTATTTTTTAATCTACGAATAGTAGGGTTATTTTTGATAGTCAACTTCATAGAAAGAACATCTAAAAATACTTATACAGAATTTTGTCTGCTCTGTAGGTGTTATAAAATAACAGACATGTCTTGAATAAGACATTAAGAAAAAGTTTATTTGACTAAAGCCCTTGTACTGTCTAACTTCACCTATTGTGACTTTGTCTATGGATTTTGTCTGGACGGGACAGATACAGATCGTTTTCAGGTTTATCGAAGGTCGTTTTCATAGTCTTCTTCTTCTTTACGTGCCATCTCCGCTACTAAGCTTGGTGGTTATCATCACTACAATTCTAATTTTTGAAGCCGCTGCTCGAAAGAGTTGGTTTGATGTGCAGCCAACCCATTTCCTAAGATTTCTTAGCCACGACCTTATACTCCTTCCAACACTTCGTTTTCCTGGATCTTTCCCTGCATTAGTAACTGCAGTAGCTGATATTTTTCGCCTCGCATAACATGTCCCACTTATTGCAATTTTCTGGACTTAAATGTGAGTTGGTTTGTGGACCCCATTCTGCGAAGTACTTCTACATTAGTAACTCTATCTACCCAGAATATTCTTAATATTCTCCGATACATCCACGCTTCAAATGCTTCCAATGTTTTCATATATTGTTTGTCCATCGTCCATGCTTCCATACTGTACAGCAATACCGATAAAATATAGCATCTAATCATCCTGATTAAGACTAGGACTTTGACTACAGAAAAGTCATTCTAATGAATACACTTCGAGCTTTCTCTAAGCTCAAACTTATTTCCTTGGAGCTTTATTGTGTATCGTTAATGTTTGTCCCTAAATAATTATACTGCTCAACTCTATCTATCCTTTAGTTTTTCAGGTGGTCAATTTAGTTCTCTTTATGTTCAGTGTTAAGCCAAGTTCTCTACTTGCTTGTTCTACTTTATTCAGTAATCTCTGTCTTGTTTGTTTTCTGCAATTAGTACGGTATCGTCGGCGTATCGGACGTTGTTGATTGGTAATCCATTGATTTTGATTCTAGCTGTTTAATTTACCATCGATCTTTTGAATATTTCTTCCGAGTACATGTTAAATAAAGCTGGTGACAGTATGCAGCTCTGTCGTACTCCAAGTTCTATGAAAATGAATATAAATAAATTAATATAATTATAGTTAAATTGATTCATTCAACCGCGTTTTCGTATAACGCAGTCAAGCCATTCAATTGAATTTCTTGTAACTTCTTTGATTTCTGTCCATGTTGAACAGAAGATTCAATATATTTTTGTTGAATCATTATGATTGAGTTTGTATTAAATGTGGTGACAAACGGTGATCTGTTATAATATTTATATAAGAGTGCATGTCGATGTTTACCGAGTATTTGTTGCTTTCGCTGGTGATTGAGAGATTTTTATAAAGGATCAAGGTAGTTTTTGATGGTTCAGTTGAATAACCAGGAGCTAGACTAGCGCCTAGCAGAGCCGGTATGAAACAAATTGTAATTTTCTTGATTATACTCGTATTTATAACATTCTTGATTCTGTAATTTACTTTGGACTTTTTTGTTCCAATTGAAAGTCATTATTATTATTATTTATCACAAATTTCTACTCTTACAATGGAATTAAGATCATCATATAGAAAGAGATTATCCTTCCCAATTTTCTTTCTCTTTTATAAAAACCCAATAGAAATCAGAATGAAAAACAAATTACAGTTTTTCATTTCATTGATCTTCATTCACCCCCACTTTGTGCGATAGGAGTGCGTTATCTCCTGTTTTTGATTGAAATTTCGTTTTTTGCCAAATAAAAGCAATTAGTTGAATTGTGGAAGCTAATTGAATCAAATTTTCAATTCCTAGCTTAGGAGCTAGAAATTGAATTCGAATTGTCATTCAATATTCGAATATTCAATATTCAATATTCGAATGTGAAATTAATTGAAAATTTGACATTCGACCGAATAGTACGTAAAGATGAGTCGGCCACAGCCGCACCTTTAAAATACGATGTGAACATATATTAAAAAAATTTTTTTTTTAAATAATATACCTAATTAACTAGCACAGGGTTGAAGAAGGTCGCGAGATCTAATAACCTCCCACCTTGTAATTGAAAATAACAATGAATTTTAATGTAAACAAAAATCTCAATAAAACGTCTTTTCATTCATTCATTCGATTGTGATACTGAAACGTTTGCCTTCAATTTCAGTCTAGAAATTTCATGCACTGTAGTCTGTTTGATAATTTTACTATATTCAAGTACCATATTTCTGATAGTGACTGCAGATTTTGGCATGTCTTTGAATGCTCTTGTCTTTGAACCTTCTCTTATGTCATACGATTTTATGAAAATATTAAAAGGTCATCGCCAGCTGTCATTCGGGCAAGCATTTCTGAAAGTTTTTCGTTTTTATTGTTATCAAAATAATTTGTTATCAACAATTGAGATTTGTTGTTGGAAACACTCGTTTCGACATCATAGGTGTATTCACATTTCTTTTTAAGATTTAGTTCATGCATCGTTTTTGAGTGAGTATGAAGGCCACTTGTGGATCCTCCTGTACACATCATTTCGATGCTCCGAAAATGTATTCATATTTCAGGGGGTATAGCAGTTTATGCCTATTAATTTTAATATTTGTAAATTAATTACACTCTAACTTACATTAATGCAAATATAAACTAACCGTATCATATAATTCATATGAATTAATCAGTACTTAAATACCGTTATATAATTTTCAATTATTAGAAATAAAACCAGAAAAAAGTGCACATGATCCACACACCTCAAGACACAACGGAATGAAAAATAAAATTGAGAATATAAAATATAATTTTTACTTGTGAACACTACAGCTGATTTGCAGAATTGAACAATCTAATCCAAACTATTTAATAGTTTTTGTGTTAAACACTTTCATGTAGGTATTTGTATAAACCAGACCTATTCGTTGAGTAGTACACGTAAAACATGAACAATCGCTTTATATTGCCGACACCGCCGCTTCCCGATGGTGCCATACTAGGCTCGGTATGTGTAATAAATGTGCCTGATATAGATTTTAATACTATGAAATTGTTTGTTTATCTTAAAAAAAAATCTGATAAATTATACTTATTGTATATATAATTATTGTTTGTCATCAAAATAAATCTGAAAAATTAATTATTATTATTTTAAACTAGAATTATGTTGCGCATAAATTCAATTTTTATCAACTAATATGATACCAAAATACCGTTATTTCTACATAAATACCTGTTTTTATTACCGGGAAAAAAACTGCCCGGGATTCCGGTATTCGGCATATCGGTATTGTAAGCCCTAAACTCACAGAAATTAGTGAAAGTGTTTACTCGAGAAACGTTTGCTTTCAATAGTACACGATGGTTCTGTTCTCTTTCAATGTTTGTTGATTTAAAATTTCATAGAATACGAATTTTTGAAAAAATCACTACTTATCTATATATATATATATACTTGAAATTGATATATATATATATATATATATATATATATATATATATATATATATATATATATATATATATATATATATATATATATATATATATATATATATATGAATGAATTGCTGTTTTATATTCTCGCTAAAACTCGACAACCGCTGGATCGATTTGGCTAATTTTGGTCTTGAATTATTTGTGAAGGCCTAGAGAAGGTTTAATAGGTAAATAAATATGAAAATGCTCGGAATTAAATGAAAACAACACTTTTGTTTTCCCTTTGATGTGCCCCCCGTCGTTCGGAAATCAAATTGATAGAATAGTTTCAAATGAATCTATAATATAAAAATGAATTGCTGTTCGTTAGTCTCGCTGAAATTCTAGAACGGCTTGACCTATTTGGCTAATTTTGGTTTTGAATTATTTGTTGAAGTCCAGAGAAGATTCAAAAGGTGAATCAATATTAAAATGCTCGAAATAAAATATGTGTCCCACGTCCTTCAGAAATCAAATTGAAAGAATAGTTTAAAATGAATAACCAATTAGAATTTTCATATCTTTCTTACTACATATTTATTCTTAGGAGATAAAAAATGAACTAAATTTTAACTTACTACAGTTTTTAACTATCTATCAGATCATTTTTATGTAGATTGATAAATCCTAAGGTTTGTCACAAATTGAATTTCTGAAAGCAACCATAATATTTGACATTTGACAACCAACTAATATATCGATCTATCCTCTATGATATAGAGTCTATGTCGATTGATATAAAAGTGCATCCTTCGTGAGTGACGATTACCGCTACGTGATCGAAAACTTTCTTTACTTCGGTGATCCTTTGTGATTGTGACAATTTACCTCTAAGTAAGCGAGATTTTTTCTCACTTTGATTAATTACAATCTACGATGCCGAGGAGAAGATGACCTGACATTGGTCGTCGCAGTCAATCAAATGTGCGAGGAGCTACCTAACGATATAATATATTATATAACAAAATTATAAATTAAAACATTTGGATTGAGTTTGACCGAGTGAAACTTAACAACTCTACTTACGAGTATGTTCCGGGCGGTTATCCCATTACTAAGAGTAATAACTTATTTTCAAAATCAATTTTGAAATTGAGGAAATATCAAAATGCATCATTTCTATTTGGAAATTTCTGATTTCAAGTAGAAATTATGCTTTCTGAAATTTCAAAGTTATTCTGGAAATTGAGAAGCTCTGATTTAATTTTGAAATAAATTGAAATCAGAAATTTACAATCAGAAATAATGCATATTGATTTTACGTCAATTCAAAAATTAAATGAGAAATTTAGGTAATAATTCATCATATGGGACTAACCACCCGAAACATATGTAGAGTTGATAGTGTTTCAATTTCAATTTATTATTATATATGCATTCATTTGTTTATCCTAATAGCTTGGAATGTCATGGCAGGACAACGTCTGTCGGGTCCGCTAGTATTTTATAAATAAATGTATTTTCATTGAATACACATTAATTTCAACTTAGCTTACATTATTTTCAAGATAAACTTCAGTTCAGAAAATAATTGCTAATTTTGTATTCATTCGTCATCTTTTTGAGTGATATCTCTAATTACAGTCATAATAAGGGAAAATAACCTAATATACATAATGTAAATTATTAACGCGTTACGACTGTATACACATTGGCTTGTAAAAATGACAATGTAAGTATAAATAACTATTATAACTGTGAAAAAATTAAAAATATTTTTTTCAAACATGATAGAATATAATGTACCTAATATTTGACGAAATTAATCTTCACTAAATACAGTGTATATGAAAAAAAATGAACATCTGATATGTAATATTAGAAAGAAATAGTACCAAAAAACATATCTCAAAAATTCAATTATCTGAAGTTCCAGTTTACTTAAAATTTTCTTATAATGTGATTATTTTATTTTCTTGATTTAACTTGTGTTCTACTTATCTTCATCTTCCACTTTCAAATCTTTGTAGCCGTTTCATTTCTTCTCAGGATTTGGACTGAAAATGTTGCAAATTGAGTGGGAGAAATTCGGTAATTCTGTTACCTCAACTTTCATAAATTTTTCAGTTGACAAGTCAATAGTCATCATAATCAAAAATAGGATGATAATTCTCACAACAATAACTGATGAACTCGGCATTATTTGTTTTGACCTAATAAAACATTGTCAAAAATTCAATAGAAATCAGATGAATTGTTGCAATGATAAATGTTGTGTTTTTGTGCCAATTTTAAGAAATTGTAGCACTGTAATATTGATTGTAATTGACCAACTATTTGTATTGCCTAAAATATTGTTTTTTTTTCCGAAATGAATATTTTTCATCCTCTTTTGTTTCATGAACTGAAAAAAAAACACACTTATCTGTTAGTACCGAATCTTGAAATTGAAATCACAAAAATACAACAAAACAACAAATTCACAACCATACTATCCTTGAACTAATTCTTATTTATCGTGTCTTTTTCAAAGCTATATCCCAGAATACACTTTGAATTGGATTTAATTTTTGTCTCTCCACTTGCTTGCATCTTTTCCTCTAGAAAAAGAGAAATATGAATCTTACAGCGCGTATTAGATATGACGAAAGAATATGTTAACATTCAAAATCGAAGTGCATATACTGAAACACATTTTCATCAGAAAAATATATATTATGAATTTGTGAGATGAAATGTTTTTGTTATATTTTGGGCAAAATAGAAGGAATTAAATATGTGAATTTTCAAATTACGATACTATTCTATGTACTGACTAATTGTTTGTCGGAAACCATAAATAAATATTGATATAATCATAAAAGCTCAATATAGTTGTAAATTGCAGCTGTTTTTCATTTCATTGATCTTCATTCACCTCAACTTCGTGCGATAAGAGTGCGTTATCTTTTGTATTTGATTAAAATTTCGTTTTTTGCAAAATAGAAGCAATAAATTGAATTGTGGAAGTTTGTGCAAGAAGAAAGAGATATTGTTAAATAACTATCATGCCAAGTGTTATCATTCAAAATTAATCAAGCGAGTCCGACAAACATAGAAGAAGAAAAATTTTTTTTCTGTAGTTATTGTAACCGTGATTGAAGTTGGCTTTTCAAATACGAGCAATCATCCCTAAGAAGATGAAGAAGAGGAAAGCTAATTTCTATGATTTCAACTAATACATAACTCTTTAAATAGCCATTTACGTCTCGTCTTTATTCATTCCTCACATAAATATTGATGCAGTGAAATATTCTTGGGTTACTAGACGAAATATATTTTGTTATAAGAATTCAAGATTTTGGATATTGTGCTAAGTGTATAGTGATCATGTAAGTTATTTCCATATATTTATTTTAGTTCAGAAATCTTCAATTCTCTCGAGTGAATAATAATTCGAATATTCATCGGAAGTTGAGAAGAAGTAATTTTTATTCAAAGATAGTAAGAAATAGGAATTTAAATCAATAACGCTTCATATAAAGAAATGTGTTTGTTGGAGAGATTTATTTAAATTCCATAATTCTCGTGATAGTTTAATTTTCAGTTTTATATCTAATCTATAAATCGAAATTTTTCAGATATGTGATCAATCAATTCTACGCAAATACAACATAAATGCTCTATAATAAAAAACTTTTTCGGATGTTTATTCCGGTTTGCCTCAAAACCTTATATTCTAGGCAAATTGAAACTGGAATTTGTATTCTTGATTTTAAGGTTCAAATCATTATGAGATGTAATTAGAAAAAAGTGCCAAAATCTAAAGATATTTTTTGTGTGTTATTGGGTAAAAATTAATTTCGTATTTACGGTTTCATTGAAAACGAAAACAGTTCAATTCAAACTTTTTTACCAACATTCTGATTTCAGTTTCATCTTGATTAGTTTCGGATTCATGATTTTCTATATAAATCTTGAGATTGGAATTCATGAATATTCGTTACAAAATATGAGATTCAATTTCAAATACCCACGAAACGTTTTGAATTTTAAAAGGTCTTATTCCAGCTTCTCAAGTTTTTTACATAATTTGGAATTTCTCTTGAAACATCAATTTCTCGCAGTTTCTTGTTCTGTAGTTAAAACAAAATATTATTCTGAGACAAAATTTCAGGAAAAAGGTTTCCTTAGCTGTATGTTTCGTACATTCGAATTTCGTCTACAAAATTCGAATCAAATGTTTTTGTGTTCGATTGAACTAATCTGGAATCACATTGATATCTACTGAATATCGATTCATCGAGGATAAAAATCAAGACGTATAACGTATTATCTATTAATACGTTATAATTTTCACAACAATTAATTCATTAAGAAAGACAATTCGGGATGTGCACTTTTAGCAATGTGGAAGTTGGAATATCATTAAATATTTATCTAAAAGTATCAAAACTATTGAAATATAAGATCAACATAAATTTTGTTTCAGATAGTTACTTCATCTCCCACATATTAAGCTCTGACATCGTCAAGTGAATCACTCAGAAATGGCTGGAAATAACGTGAATGATGTGGAACTACTTTCAGATTGGTTGAAGGACACATCGGAACCACATGAATTCGAGGAACCGATATTGGACGACTTCGTTCTTCAGACCCTGCAATTTGCTTCTGACAAATTCGATTTGGACGTTCATGTTTTCATCTTAAGTGTTTGCATCATTGAACAGTACTTGAGGAAAAGAGAAAATGGATCAGTTTGTCCAATTGATGAGGGTCTGATTCTTATGGCAGGCTTGTTCATTTCCTCTAAATTCATTGGAGGAACGAACCACCTGTCAAGCGAAGACGCTGTCGGGTTCCTTGAAAGTGTGACTTTTAGAGATTACGAAATCCATATGTTAATGAGATCTGAGGAGGAAATATTGAGGGTAATAAATTTTTCAATTCCGTTGGCCACAGTTGCCGATCATTTGGGTCTTTTATCCCAAATGTATCTGGAGAGGCATAAAATAAATATGAATCTCATGCCACTATGCAATCATATCCTCCAGATGCTATATGTTCGTCGTAAGAAGTGGTACAACGAATTGAAAAACCTATATTCTCAGGATGAAGAAACAATTGTTGCGTTCAGATTTCTCATGATTAATAAATTTTATATACCTGCTGCTGTTCTCCTCACGTGCTGGCATATCACCGAAGTGAAGACCATTGTGGATTTTAATACAGCCGTGAATGAACTGCAACTAATAACTAAAATTCAGCGGGATCATCTGAATTTGGCTGCTGGTGTTATTCTGAATTTATTCGAAAAGAAATCATGAATTTCTTCGCGATATTTCATGGAAATTTTGATATATTCAGAATAAGAAACCAGATGGCTTAATTGCAGGAAATTGTTTAATTGTTCAATTGTAATGGTTAATTAGCCCAAGACATATGCTGGGAAGCATAAACTGATTTTTGTGGAAATGATCACCCTTAAATTAATCATGAGAAATATGAAGTGAATTTGTTGTGAGAAATTCAGGTCTATATTGTAATTATAATCCCATTGTGAAAACCGTAAATTGTATTGAGCGATCGAATTATTTATGAAATAAATGATGAGAATTTCTGGAATATTTTTACTGAAAGATGAAATGATAACCTATTTTAACTCCAATATTAAAGAAAATATTAATTTCAACCATTATAAGAGAAACCTACGGGATCGAATAGAATTCGTCAAGTCCAGAGACATAAAGAAAAAAAAATGTAAGGTTTCAAAATAAAACCTGAAATGAGTAAATGAATAATTTATTGCGTTATGTTTCTCTCATGTATATTCATTGATATGCAAAATATTGAACAGCGACCACCAAATAATAAAAAACGAATATTTCGAATATTGTGTAGATGTTTTGAGGTAAATTTTTCTGAAGAATTTCTTGAATTCATTCATTTTTGCAAGTCTGAAAATAATTTGATGAAATTTCATTGAAAAATTTATCCGCAATGAAAATAAAATCAAGTAGAATGATTTTCAATTTATTATTTCCTATCAAGATATCCAAAATATTAGCAATCAAATGTTGTTGAATTAATGATTTTAGGAGAGTGTCAAATCTATATCAACTACAAAATTATGTTTAAAGCTCTCTTTTAATTTCGATTCTACTTAGAATTAACCCATCACAATAGTTCATGATTTTTCTTCATCTCAACAAAAATTAATTATAACCGAAAATAGTTTTGTTCGCTTTGATCTATTGGCATATAAAATGCGTATATTTTACTTCTTCAAACAATGAATTAATTACTGATCCTAAGTCTTGAAATGAATCGAAAATATTTCCACTAGAAGGCCTAGACTTTGAAATGAAAAAATATCTAAATATTGAGAATTAATTGAAATTTATTCAACATTTCCAATTTTCTTGAGTTTCGAGATTCTACCGTGGTTCTTTATGAGTTTTAAGTCAAATCTATTTATGAAATGTTTCGTAGAGAGAAAAAAATTCAGTTTCACATTAGTTTACATCATTAAATTTTGTTCATTGAGTTAGTTTTATAAATGACAAAGCGTCTATGCTGGAAATGAATGGTGAAGAGTAATATATTGTTATTCAACACATCGTGACATTCGATTTTCCATGCAAATGGAAATTGAGGTCATATAAGTTCAACCTCAAAAAAAGCAAAATATTCTTCAATATTTCACAAGATTACCTAGAACATATAATATCAACGGAAGTTCATATACATGAGAACATTCAGAAACGATAGAAAAATGCTCATTAGAGTCATAAGTATTCGAGGTTTTTTATTATTCTCAATTTAAATTGGATCTCAATATAGGTATAATTACGGTAATAAAACAAATAAGATATTAATAAATTCAATGGACGATAAATCAACTCTGTGATAGTTCATATTTAAATGAAAGGTAATAACAAATACTTATCTAAAAATCATTGAGTGAACAATCAATTCAAATAAAACTAAGTCGTTTTTCGATTTTCACTATAATTAAATCAAAACATGACAATATCGTTTCGCCAACACAGTGGCTTCATCAGATGTTGATGATAAACTAAGCTATTACACTGTGGATTACGTATGTTTATCTTGAAGTGCGTGGGGTAGGATAAGATAAACATAAGATAAACATACTCAGTCCACAGTGTAATAGCTTAGTTTATCATCAACATCTGATGAAGCCACTCTGTTGGCGAAACGATATTGTCATGTTTTGATTTAATTATAGTGAAAATCGAAAAACTATTCAGTTTTATTTAAATTATGTATTTAGATTTTCATCAAGTATCGGCCCAATCGATTAATGACTGATCAATTCTTTATTCGACTCGTTTCGCCTTTTACGGCATTATCAAGAATGATCATTCTTTATATTGCCGTCAAGGATTATCCTTCTTGATAATGCCGTAAAAGGCGAAACGAGTCGAATGAAGAATTGTTCAGTCAGTGATTTTTACACAAGTATTTATTATTACCTCCCATTTAAATAAGATATTAGTTTCAACTTTACTAAACCTAAAATACTGGAAAATATCAATTAGGTATATTCAATTATCATCGACTCTTCGTTCGATCCTTCTAATATTGGTATTATCAAATAATCGCCTTACCTCAACCCGTGTTCAATATACCTGATAGAAGAAAAGAAAAGAATAAATGGGACTGCTAGAATTAACCTTTCCGAGTATAACCTTCACTGAGTATATTCATTCGAATTACTATATCTACTATGAGGTTTCATTTGCTCATAATTCCTCTATCTACCTATAAAAATTTGTTTTATTCGAGAATTTTATATTAAACTCTCGCTCTAAAATCTGTACAAAATGAATGAATTCATTCAAATTATTCCAAAAAATAAAGCTCCTGAAAAACCAAATGACTAACTGAACTTTGAAAAACCTTTTAAAAAAACCATACTTTTTCGCAAAACTGTAGACCAATTAGCCTTCTCACAAGTATATCGAAAGTTTTTGAAACAATTATATTGAATCGAATAACTGAATGTAGTAAAACAGTCGCAACATCAATAATAAATAGATGAACAAATGGATTCCAATATACCGATGTACAGCACTTCAATTAGCTAGAGTAATTGATAAAATCATTAACAATTTCAATATAAAAAAGGAAACAAAAATCTTAACAGAAGTGTTAATATATATGAAGGCTTTCAATACTGTTTAGCATATGGGTCTAGTTTATAAACTATCAATCTCAAAATTCCCTTCTTTCCTTGTGAAATTGAAGGTGATCTTCCTTTATAAACGAACCTTTCAAGATCAATCATTATCAGAATCTATTATAAAGCGGTAAAGTTTATTAGTTGGTGACGTAAGGGGTAATCTGTGGGCCACTAAACCTATTTTGAAATATCTTTCACCAATAGGAAGCAAGGTCATATGTGAGTGACATAGGCTCTATACTTTACTAAAAAAAAATACGGATTTCTACTAAAACTTCAATAATGTAAACTCACGTATAAAAAACCCAGCTTGGGAAAAACTTGTCATAAAATGTATTTAATCACTTGCGCTTCGGATGGTGGAACGAAACAGTTTTGTAAAATATTGAAGAACATATTGTTATCTATAAAAAAAACTTTGCCGCATGTCTTACTATTGTAGTTATGTCAGTATAACTACTTTTGTGAAAGAAATGTTAACGAAAACCACATTATATCTAAAAGACTAGATCATTCATTTCTTCGTATCAAACCTTTTCCAAATGAGTTATATATTATTTAAGACTGTTTCAGTACTTGAAGATTACTTTTGGAATTATGAGAATCGGCTGTTGCATCTAACAGATATTACGAATTTAACAATGTCAATCGAAACAAAGTCCTTCTAATATTATAAACTCGAAAGCTTGTATAGATTTATGGTTGTTTCAGTGTTTAAAACAAAAAAATGTATTTGCTGAAGAAGTCACCTGGCGTAGTAGCTAAAAGACTTTTTTGAGTGTAGTCTTAATGGAAGTGATGGTTCATCATGGACGGTCGGGACAAGGTAAGAGCGATAATCTTTTCTTTCTCGAATTATATTTCAATATCGGAAACAAGTGCTTTTATTGTTGGAACCATGAGACGAGGCGTTTTTGGTCACCGATAGTTTTATTACTCTGTATTCAAATGTAGGTATTCCTACACGTACAGTACTTAAGAAATGGATAGTTCTTATTTATCACACAAAGTAGTTATTCTTGCTTGGAGCGTTGTATACGAAAGTTATAAGGGTGCATTGAATTGCATGTTACGTAAATATACCTAGTACTCAACTGTGTAAAGACGTACTTAATTAATCATAATTACTACACAAACGTGCGTTATTTACACCATTGTTTATGAGGCTTGTATTTATTCCATTGTGATAATTGAAATCATCAATTAAGTTTAGCTAAAAGTTTATCACTTCCTTCATTTACTGAGAATTGATTGGTGTTACGAAGTTTGCAGGGTCAGCTAGTCATCTATAAAAGAAATAATGGTCGGCGTTCCTCAAGGAGCCTCATCTTACATTACTTATTCAACTATTTCGTGAATGACATACTTAAAAGTAATAGAACAGAATTATTTTTTTTTGTTGGAAGTTGGAAAACAGATCAGAATTCACGCAACATACAAAATCAAATTGAGATACTAGAAAAATTCCACCATAAATGGAAAATAAAGATGAACGCAAGAAAAACTGACATTCAGTTCACAACAAAAATTAAACGCTGCAAAAAAACCTTCTTCTCAAACAAAACTGGCAACAATACCAATGACACAAAATATTTCGGAGTTTCACCTTATGAAAATCTCATATTTATTGAGCATATCAAGTCACAACTAAGGCCACAGGAAGCCTACTTCCAGTTGAAAACATTGGACCGGTTATAATATACGCTTATCCGATTTTGAAGAGGACACTCAAATCACATCACAAATCAATACAAAATTTCCAGAATTAAATACTAAGAACAATCACTTAACCGAATTCACACCTCTACATGCAAAACATCAAAAAGCAGACACTTACACACCAGACATCCGAAGAGAAAATATCAAACGTTTTCAAAAATCAAGCTCCGAATACAATACTCACCAAAAAATTACAAAACAAAATACACACACAATTCCATTCAAAGTAAAACACAAGCTAATTCATATTCATATAATTTTCAACTGAACATAAATTTTATATTCAAAATAACAAAAAAGGCGGAACAAGACGAACACAAATATATTTTTGTGTCGGTGAAATATATCACAAGATTTTTAATAGTGTTGGCGTTTACTTGATGTAAATCCATTATAATTGATTATAAATTCAAATTCAAACACTTGAACTAATGATTTTCACTTTATTCACTACATAGTATGACGCGTTTCGTCGTTCCAAACGACTTCTTTAGATGATTTTCAGATGATTTTAACTACAAACCGCGTCATGCTATGAAGTGAATAAAGTGTAAATCATAAGTTCAAGTGTTTGAATTTAATTTTATATTCAAATATATCACAAGGATAGGAACATCTTGAAAAAAAATAAATATCGCTAAATATTTTTATAGTAATAGTTGAGCTGTAACGAATATATTCTTTACCTTTGCTCTTCATTCATTCCGCATGTAGATAATAATGCATTTAATGATTATTTTTCATATAGGATATATTATTACTAGATATAAGAATTCAATATTGCGGACATTTTGTTGAGTGTAAATACATGGTGAGTCATTTTAATATGTTTATTTCACTTACAAAGTCTGTGAACTGACTCTAGTGAAAAACGATTCGAATATTCTTCCGAAGTTGAAGAGTTACGAGAAGAAATGATTTGAAGATACTAACAAACATAATTTTGAACCGGTTTCACTTCTTATAGAAGATAATGATTTCATAATGAATTATTCGAATAATACTTATTGAATAGAATTTATAATTCAAATTTCATCATTTCCGTGAAATATTAATTTGTCAGATGTCTTTTCTCAAACCAATCAATCGAAATTCTTCAGTTATCTGATCAATCAATTCTACTCAAATAAAACATGAATTATTTATGATTAAATACTTTTACGCAGATTTACTTCGGTTTGCTTTAGGCGTATTTTCTCAGCATTTTGGAGCTAGATTTCCTAGCTCCTAGCTCCAAGTTTGCCTAGTGAATGCCCGCATTCAAGAAATGGCGGTAGAAAATGATGAAAATATTAAAGCCAAAGTGCTTAGTTTGTTTAAAAACAAACTGAAGGCGAATATTCAGAGCAACGATCTGAAAAAATGCCACCGTGTGTCTGATAAGAATACGCATAACATACATCCAGCAGTTCTTGTGCGATTCTAGACAGATGCGGCAAGGCTGTCTGTTCAAAGAAACAGAAAATTATTGAAAAATTTTGAAATTATTAAAAAATGATCGAGGAGAATTTGATAAATTTGCGACTTTTGTTGCTTAATCGTCCAATATGTAAGTTCTCGTTTGAAAATGCGTGGATGTTGAATGGAAAAGTTTACGTGAAATGCAATGGCACTGTGCAACGTATTTCTGATGAATCGGGTATCAACAAATTGAAACCTTTAGTGTAATAATTATTATTGTTACTCGAAGGTATTCATTAATTCATCTGTAAGTAAAAAGTTTTTCCGTTTCTGTTGTTGATTTCTTGGATTCTTGGGTTTTTCACTTTCGAGTTGTTTCTGTAAGTGTATATTAGTTAGGGTTTCTTTAGTTTTAATACTGTCTTGAGGTTAGTATTGTCAAATCACCTCAAGTGAGTAAGTAACGTAAATTTTAGATTGTATTTTAGTTCAATCTCAGAGTAATTTAGATGCGTATTATTCTGTTATCACTGCTGATTTTGATTATAAAAAAATTGTCACTTAACTGTATTTATGAATGGCTTAAGATTGGTCACTTGAATGTACGGTCCCTTTCCAATCATTTTCATGATTTTAGAATGCTTTTTGGACTGAATAAATTAGATAGGTATACTTCTCTTATCTAAAACTTAGCTGCATCCTAAGGATAATAATAAAGAAATTTTCGATATACCAGCTTTCTACCAGCTTATTACAAGAGTTCTAATAAGGTGAGAGATCTTGGTCTAGTCTTCGTAGCTTTCCTTTGTCCAACACATCACCCAGCTCATTTCATCTGCCTCGAAAATATATGGACTCGTTATACTAAATGGCAAATATTTTAATTAATCCTCAACATTCATAGGACTATTTAATACCCTAATCCTTATCAAGTTGGCGTATGGAGCATGATCTGGCAGTTTTTACACTTGCCATCAACGCCATCTTGAGGCTATTCAGAGAAAATTTTTTAAATTCTCAGTTTGAAGGGAGGATAAAGTTTATCCACAGAGAGGAGTCAATCATAACGAATCATTGGATCGATTTAGTTTAATCTCATTGCAGAGCAGGAGAGAAACATTATCACTCAATTTATGTACAAATTACTGCACAATAGTATTGATTGTCCTCCTCTCTTGTCCGCTCTGAAATTTCGTGTTCCTAGGCAAAATTCTCGTAATACAGAATTATTCCACCCAGAGACTCTAAGGACTAACTCCCTAATCCTCCATTTGGTTTATGGAGTTTACACTCAATAGAGATGCCAATAATTGTGACATTCACTTTGACTCCATAGAGGTTATGATAAGGAGTTATGTGAACAAGGAAAATTGACAAAAATTGATTGACTTAGATTGAGTTCTTTGTAATATTTCACTGAATGGTATAGTGTAGTTATTAGTTACTATTTTTTTACATCAGATTGAGCTCTTTGTTATATCTTTTCGATTTTAATTATTTAGTTAGTATTCAACGTTATGTTATTATTTTCTGTAATTGGGTATTATACCTGAGAAGAAGTAGATTGTTGCGGCATATGTCGAAAACGATCTATCTGTGGAAACGGTAACTTTTTATTTTACGATTAATGCTGTAATAGAACATTTAATATTTGAAGTAGGGATTAACAACAGGAAGTATGCTATATGTGTGTTTTATAAAACAGCAAAACTTAATTTTATCCATGTTATTTCAGATTTTGATAATATTTTTCCTTACCTTCATCCTACAGTTGATGAAATTTTCTCTCTTGGAGATTTTAATATTAATCTATTGAATCATCAAAATTCATTGGTCCCTTTATTTCAGAACTACAGTTTTACTCATATCATTGATGAACCTACAGGGTAAGATCTCTGCTCAATGCGATTTTTTAACTAATATTTCTTTGGTTATAAAATGGGGGTAATATCAACTGAAAATATTTCTTATCACAGTTTAACCAATTGTGAAATTAAAGTAGCCAGCGTAATAAAGGCACCTGAAGTGATACAACACCGATCTTTTGAAAATTTCAATTTTAATAATTTTTTAACTGATATGCATGGTTTACCATGGAATGATATAATCTACAAGGGAATATTGAAAATAAGATATTAATTTTAAATATTTTAATTTTAACATTATTTGATTACCACGAGCCTATACTATAATCACTTATAACTAAACCTAAAGCTCCATGGTTAAACAAAAATTTGGAAGTATTTATGAAACAACGAGATGAGGCATTGCAAAAATTCAAAGAATCTAAAAATCAATTGGACTGGGTAACCTATAGGAAACTGAAAAACTTTACGTTTGTTCACCTAACCTTACCTAACCTATTGGAAACTGAGAAACTTTAAGTTGGTCTACCTAACCTATAGGAAACTGAGAAACTTTACGTTTGCTGCAATAGGAGAGGAGAAAAAAAATCTTGAGTCATTGCATGGGAATTCAAAGCAGACTTGGGATGCCCTGAGAAGCTTCAATATATGTTATAACAAAAGTAAGGAAATTTTGCTGCATATGTACATGTACAAAATAAATAAAATTGCACTGAGAAAATTATTTTTTATAATGGTAATTTTTATAGTAACAATGGAAATTTCAATTTGAAACTTTCTGATATCTCTACTGTGCATAGAAATTTAATTAATTTAAAAACTATGCTACTAAATGCTAATGGGATAGATGAGATATCGCCCCTTATGTTAAAGTACTGCAGTCCCCATATTGATGAATATATTTTACTTACTATAAACTGTTGCATTGAGGTTAGTTACTTTCCTGAAGATTTCCGTTGAAAGACCACTGCCTAAGATAACCAACCCTACTAGTTTCAATGATGTTATAAGTATCCTTCTAGCCTTGTCCAAAATCTTCGAAAGAATACTTCATGAGCAAATTTATGAATATTGTATTGATAATATCATTACTGATGCCCAATGTGGTTTTCGCAGGGGGTCGGAGCCTCAGTGGCTTCAATGAATGTACTTGATGATATATTAAGGGTTTAAGATAAGGTGAAAGGTGAAGGTGAGAATGTTGCTCTTGGTTCTGCTAGACTTTTCAAAGGCCTTCGATACGGTTAATTTCGATCTGTTGGTGGCCAAGCTGCGTCATTTTGGATTTTGTGAAAAATCGTCGACGCTTCTAAAGTTATACTTATCAATGATATTTATACTTATCAGTCCATCTTCTGTTATAATAAATACTCAGACAGGGCAACGTTGTTATCTGGTGTGCCTCAGGGGTCGAGATTTGGCCCAATACTCTTTCTTATTTATACTGCTGACTTATTAACCCCATTGACATACTGCAAGGCCCAGGCTTTTGCGGATGACGCCAAAATCTATACATGTTGCTGAATGTATTAAATTCAAGAGTTCCATCTTTATCTCTTCATACGTTATAATTTTCACAACAATTACCTCATTGAGATAGACAAATCGGTATGTGTACTTTTGGCAATGTGAAAGTTGAAATATTTATTAAATATTCATCAAAAAAAAAGTAGAGAAAATATTGAAATATATAATCAATATAAATTTTGTTTCAGATAATTATTTCAGCTCCAACATATTAAACTCTTACATTGCCAAGTGAATCACTCAGAAATGACTGGAAATAACGTGAATCATGTGGAACTACTTTCAGATTGGTTGAAAGACACATGGAAACCACAAGAATTCGAGGAACCGATACTGGACGACTTCGTTCTTCAGACCCTGCAATTTGCTTACGACAAATTTCATTTGGACGTTTATGTTTTCATCTCAAGTGTTTGCATAATCGAGCAGTAATAGAGGAAAACAGGAAATGGATCATTTTATCTAATTGATGAGGGTCTGATTCTTATGGCAGGTTTGTTCATTTCCTCAAAATTCATGCGAGGGACGAACCACTGCTCAAGTGAAGATGCGGTTGGATTCTTAGAAAGTGTGTCTTTTAAAGAGTTCGAAACAGACATGTTGATGAAATCTGAACAGGAAATATTGAGGGTAATAAATTTTTCAATTCCTTTGACCACAGTTGCCGATCTTTTGGGTATTTTATCCCAAATGTATTTGGAAAAGCATAAGATAAATATGAATCTCATACAACTCTGCAACCATATCCTCCAGATGAAATTGAAAAACCAGATTTCAGATTCCAGTTCAGATTTCTCATGATTTGTAAATTTTATATACCTGCTGCTCTTCTCCTCACGTGCTGGCAATGACCGAAGTGAAGATCATTGTGGATTTGAATACAGCCGTGAATGAACTGCAACCGATAACTAAAATTCAGCGGGATCATCTCAATTTGGCTGCTGGTGTTATACTGAATTTATTCGAAAAAAAATTATGAATTTCTTCGCGATATTTCATGAAAGTTTTGATATATACAGAATACGAAACTAGATGGCTTAATTGCAGGAAATTGTGCAAGGCGCTCGCCATATATTTGGGGCTACTAATCCATCATCAAGAGTTCAATACAATGAGTTCTATTTTACTCTTGATAATGGTTTAGTAGCCCAAGACATATGCTGGGTGCATAAAATGATTTTTGTGGAAATGATCATCCTCAAATTAACCATGAGGAATATTAAGTGAATTTGTTGTGAAAAATCCAGGTTTATATTATAATTATAATTACATTGTGAAAACAGTAATTTGTATTGAGTGATCGAATTATTTATGGAATAAATGATAAGAATTTCTCTAGTATTTTTACTGAAAGACGAAATGATAACACATGTTAACTCATGGGTTATTGAACCTTGAATATTAAGGAAAATATTCATTTCTACCATTATTAGAGAAACCTACGGGATCGAATAGAATTTGTCCAGAGACAAAAAAAATTTTTATGGTTTCAAAAACGAGCCTGAAATGAATGAATGTATAATAAATTAATAAATGAATAAATTGCGTTATATTTTCTAATTTATTGATATGAAAAATATTGAACAGCAGACAACATACAATAAGGAAAAATTATTTCGAATATTGTGTTCATGAGTTGAGTTTCTTCGAAATATTCGTTAAATTCATTCCCTTTGCAATTCTGCAAACAATTTTATGCAAATACATTGTAGAATTTATCTTCAGTTATAATGAAATCAAATTTCATTTATTTTTTCCTATCAAGATATCCACCATATTAGGAATCGAGGGTTTTTGAATAAATAATTTTAAGTGGCTGTCAAACCTATATCAACTCTAAAATTATTCATTTTGTTGATAGCTCAGTTTCAATTTCAATTACACATCAAATTGTCCCGAATAGTTCATGTTTTTTTTTGCCTCAACTAAAATTATTTATAACTGAAAATAATTTTGTTCGCTTTGATTCGATTGCCATATAAAATGCGTACGTTTTACTTCTTTCAACAATAAATTAACGTCTGAACCAAAGTCTTGGATTGTAAATCAAATTCGACTAGAAGGTCTAGACTTTGAAATAAAAGAATATCTAAATATTGAGAATGAATTGAAATTCATTCAAAAGTTTCGAAATCCTACCGTGTTTCTTTATGAATTTTAATTAAAATCTATTTATGAATTCTGAATTCTTTCACATTAAATTTCGTTCATCAAGTTAGTTTTATATATGATGAAGCGTCTATGCTGCTAATGAATGGTGAAGAACAAATATATATTGCTATTAAACACATCGTGATATTAGCTTTTCAATGCAAATCGAAGTTGAGCTCTATCTAAGTTCATCCTCAAAAATGTAAAAAAATCTTCAATATTTCACAAGATAACCATGAACATATATGTATTATCAACGGAAGTTCATAATACATGAGAACATTCAGAAACGATAAAATAGTGCTCTTATATTCATAAGTCTTCGAGAATTTTGATTATTCTCAATTTCAATTGAATTGCAATATTGGTATAATTCCGGAAATAAAATAAATAAGATATTATTCTCAACTTTACTACACCTAAAATACTTGAAAATATTAATTAGGTATATTCGATTGTTGGAAGCTTCTAATATTGCTGTTATCGAATAATCTTACCTCAAATCCTGTTCTGTATACCTGATAGAAGAAAAGAAAAGAATAAATGCCATTGCTAGATTTTCCAACCCTTCACTAATTATATTTCTCCGAATTAATATACCTGCTCTGCGGTATCATTTGCTCAAAATTCCTCTATCTGCCTTCATGAAAATAAATTTCATCATGAATTCTTATTCAAAAAGAATTATTTTATTGAATAAAAAACACTCGGTTTGATTTCACAGCAATTTTATCAATACTAGATAATTATCTCGGCGTTTCGTCATTTTCATAGCAAAATATTCTATTTCTCTAATGTGCAAGTTTACTGTTGAAATACAAGAAATGACGACTGGGGTAACGAAGAAGAAGAGCTGATATCTACGATTTCCAACAATAACTCTTCAAATACTAATCTACGTCTCGAGTACATTCATTCTCAGCAGAGTGGAAGAAAAATTTAACTTTAGCATAACCTTTTAACTTCAGCCTTTTGACCTCATAGGTGACTTCAATGGAAAACATCAAAATTAGCATTATGAAAATTCCAATAAGTTTCGTTGTGAAATTAAAAAATTATCAGTCGAAAATGCCAATAAAAAGATGACAAATCTACAAAACTCACACGCATTACTCATAAAACCGACAGATAAAACTATCTGCAACAGGTTTTGCTCTAATCAGAAACATTAATATCAATGAAATTTGATCAATAAATGCACTCGAATCTGATCACTTTCCAATATATCAAGAAATTTCATCCGCTTCACGGAGTCGATGTTAAAAAAATTTTAAAATTAAATTGGACATATTTCTGAAAATCTTTGAATCTTAACACCTCAGTTCCTTCAACTATAATTGAATACAGCAAATTACATTGATGAAGATGACTTACAAAATTCATTATGTTCACTTTAAAGAAACGTACCCCGAAATCGATCATTTCAAAAGACTTAAAAAAAATTTTAGAACTATTATTGAATTCAAACAAAAAATGAGACGTAAATTTCATGTGCAAATCAACCCTCTACTCCAACAGGATATAAATAGAGAATATTTAATTCGTCAATGCATATTTTAATTCAATTCAAAACAAAAATGCAGAATAAGATAAATAAACTGATTCAAATAAAACTAATGAAATGTGGAATATTACAAAATCCCTTCAATTCATTGCGAATACGATATGAACACATTCGTTGTATATAAAATTTTTCTTCATACACGTTTGGAAAAGTGCACACTTTAACAGAAAATTTTTCGAAAGACCGAAAAATTCATGAATATAGAAGTACATGAAATATTGAAGTCTTAATCTGACTTGATCATCAGATTCAACTAACTTTCTCGAAATGAATAAAATAATTCTAAAAATAAAGCTCCTGAGGAAAACAAAATAACTAACGAAACTTTGAAAACTTTTCCAAAAAATACAATAATGAAAAACCATACTTTTTCTTCAACACTGTAGACCAATTAACCTTCCCACAACTATATCGAAAGTTTTTGAAACAATGAAAATAAATCAATCATTATCAGAATCTATACTTCAATAAATTATAAAGCGGTAAAATTCTGACGTTCTAGGGGGTAATCTGTGGACCTACCAACCCGATTTAGAAATTTTTTTCAAGAATAGGAAGCAACTTCATATGTGAGTGAAATAGGCTATATACTTTACTAGCAAAAATACACATTCCTACTTCTACTACAATACTTTAAACTCATTTATGAAAAAACCCAGGTATGAAAATAAAATATATTTCATCGTATGCGCTTCAGATGTTTAGTTCAACCTAACCTAAAAACCTACTTTTACATAGTGAAGAATATAAGTTTTCAGATCACTCAAAATTACATTGAGGAATATACATTGAGAACTTTTGAAATGAAGAGTACACCCTGATAATGTAAAACAAAAACGGAACAAAATTAATTTCGCAATAAGAACAGTCAGTACACATATGAATGGAAAAACTTTGAAAGCATTGTATCATGCAAATTTAAAATCAATTCTAAGATATGGGAATGTACTCGTATTTTCGGTAATGCAGTATAATTTGGAGAATATTTTTTAAGTTCAGAAAAGGGCAATGAGAATAATTTGAAAAATATCTCTTATAAAATCCTATCCTGGTTTAATCAAAGAGAAAAATATTTTGACTGTGTTCAGTTTATGAATAGTGGATTGTTCAACTCATTCTATTCACAAAGAGAATGTCCACAGAAAACAGCATGGGACCCATGGTTTTCAGTTAATTCAACTTAATTTTAATTTTACAATTTACCGTCTAAACCTGACGGAGAATAATCCTCATATATATGTGCATGAAACTCTTCAATAAACTACCCAATGAAATTGAGCAGATAAAATGTAGCAAACAATTTGTAAAGAGGGTAAAACACTATCGATAAAAAATGAACCTTAAAACTTGAAATAAATTCTTTGATTTCTAAAAGATAATGGTCGTTTATTTGTAGGATATTTAATCCGATTTTTTGACGCCGTTTGTTTAATTCTTGAATGTAGTAATCTGATGTTGAATGTAAAGATTATACGAATAAAGCTTATTATTATTAATATAATTTGGGGAATACTTATATTTTAAAAAATTTTTACTATTCTCAATTTCCATGAATATCAATAGAGGTATAATTCAGGCAATATAACATTAGAGATTTTTCTATGATTCATTCATTTATACCTGACAAAACCTTCATCAGCTTCATATCTATCTTCATATCTTCTATCCTTCATCAACTAACCATATTCAATAACCATCGACATATTGTTCGAACCCTCTGTAATTGTTATTATGAAATAGTCTTTCCTTTCCTTGATCTGTATACCTGAGAAGAAAAAAAAAACAAGAAAGCCATTACGAAGATTCACCTCCAATCAGACCATTAACCTATTTATTGGAATTATTATACCTTGTTTGAGGTATCAATTGCTCAAGCCAAATGATACTCGGCTTGGTTTAAAAAAAAATTATTTTGATTTAGCGACAATTGTTTCGGTGTGTTGTCACATTTTCGAATGCCAAACTTGGAAAAATTAACCCTATTGAAACAAGCGTCAAGCAATCAATCAGATAATTATTTGGAAATATTCCTTCAAATTCAGTTTTAGTTGTAAATCCTGTAATGGATTTATTTCTCGAAACAAATATCTACAATGAAAGTAGGCTCTGAAGATACTATTTTCTCATTTAAGTATTCTTGTATATAGAGTTATCAGAGTATAAAAGGAGTTTTTTTCGAATTAAGCATTTCAGAAAGTTTGTCAAACTCTCAACCACAAAATTAATTGATTTTTCCATAGACTAATCATTTCCATTTTATATCAAATCGATGATCTTAATTGATAGTTGATTTCTCATAGCCTCAACAAAAATACTTCATTACAATGAAACGTTAATACTTTTTGATCAACCCCATTTGAAGCGCTTTCTTCAGCATTAAATTATTTTCTGATTTTCGGACGGTATTTGAATGATATCTGTCAATCAGATATCGCTGACGCCTTTAATAAAAACAAGCGAGCTTATTTCATTTATTCCTAGAATGATAAACAAGGCATGAAAAGACACAGACACGACTTAACATAAATTCTAAACACGTATGAAACACATCAGACCAAAGTGAAAAATGAGATTCAAAGGCGAAGGGAAGAAGCCTAGTTCAGACCTTAATAAAATGAAAGAAAGATGACCGAATGAAATCGAATTGAAATTGAAAGTTTAAAAATTGCTTTGAGTGGCAATTATTCCTTAGCAGAGCATTTGTCGTACAACGTATTATCGTTTCAATTTTTTTTTTTTTTAATTCAGTGGACCTACAGTTTAACGCCGGTTCCGAACGGCCATTGGGCCATTGTAATCGATGTACATTACCCAGCATATTTTATTATTTAAATTACTCAAATCATAGACAAACACAAACACCCATGCCTTCAGCGGGGCTCGAACCCGAGTTCTACCGCACCATAGTCAAGTCAAGTCAAGTCAACAATCTTTATTTACAAATTATTTAAAAAGGCAATACAAACACATATGAAATATATAAAGGATAATTATACTATTACACATGTTTTTATACGTTAGTCATTATATTTAAAATTCCTGCTTCAAACAAAAGCTTATAATGTAACTTATCTTATGGTGTAGCTCATTAGAGCCTTGCACAAATTGGTCTATTTTCGATTAATGGTTTTGTAACAAATTTACATAGTGTGTTTACAGGAAAATAATCTTTAAAAACCTGCTTGGGAGAATCACCATAGTCGGGAGTTCTACCGACTAAGCTACGGAGACCGGCATATCGTTTCAATTATTACTTCAACAGGATGAAACTGGCAACTCCTAAGTAGTTCTGATGTGTCATATTTCTCAGTTTGATCATCTAATTTTCAAACAAAACATTTTCTATCAGGAGTTATGGAAAGATCTACCTCTTTTTCGTTTAGTTATTTATTCCAAGATACATTAATGAGATTTATTATGTGAGTAACTATCTGACTCACATACTAAAAACCAGTACGAACAGAACTTGGTATTAGTAAATATGCGTCTTCAACTACTTCTGGATCAATAATAATTTTACCTAAAATTTTCAAGATATTAATACCGTTTTACAATAATTGGCCCAACAGATGATAATTAATAACGGTAGAATGAAGACATATTCAAGATTTTCACCGGCAGTAGTATATTCAGCTAGTTATTGCGCCTAGGTATAATATACCACGTTAACGTGCATTTATAAAATAGAAAATAACATACTCCATGTACACTGAATAAATTAATTCTCTTTTTCTTCATTCGCTTCATTTACTTTCATTTTAATTCACAACAAAAATTGTAATTTGAAGAATTCTCAATAATAAAATTCTAAACAATTTTAGGTAGGTAGAGAAGTGATCAAATTCAATGAATATTTTGAGTGATGGTTTTGAAATGCCCGCTTAAAAATTTCATTAATGGTCATAGAACATGAATGTTGTTTCTGTGTAAATCTTCTGACATGGATTTGAAATTCCCGCACAAAAATTACTTTCACCACTTCGAAATGTTAAGTCGGCCATGTTTGTTTCCATATCCAATGACCAAGCTTGAATTTCTATTTTGGGTGTGTTCTGTGACTATATATTAGTATAAAAACCACATCAATAATCCTTATGCTATCAGTGTTTTCCTATATTGTAAATGAAAGTATAACGTATAAATACGTACAAATACGTTTTTTAGTTGCTACATTTATACGGTTATCATAATGACGTGTACTGTATGCAAAGTTGACACTGAAGTGAAATATAAATGTCCTTCCTGCTCAATTAGATAGTAAGTTTTTCTATATAATTGATTTGTAATTTGTATTAATTCGATCTGTTTTCAGTTGTTCCAAATTCTGCTACGCAAAGCATAAAGGTAATTGCGTACCTGTAAAAAAATTAAAATCTATTGAAGATACCAAGCAAATTATGATTTCGAAGACTAAAGTTCTACACAGGGATTTGCTTCCAATAAAAAAACTAGAGAGTTTGCGTAAGTATTTTCTTCTATTTGACATTCACAAAATATTTTTAACATATCTTTAAACAAAATAGCAAGTTTCACCTTTTTTTTGAAGCATTTATTTCCACTAATATATATATATATATATATATATATATATATATATATTATATATATATATATATATATATATATATATATATATATATATATATATATATATATATATATGTATATATATATATATATATATATATATATTTTCTTCGATGTTTTTAGCAATAATAGGCTATTTTCAATGTGAAGACTTTTATTTTTGTTGATGTTTCGTTGCATATCACAAGTTAGTCAAAAGTAATGAATTTTCGAAAAATACTCATTTTCGTTGTGATAACGAATCGTCAACAAAAATGATGTTTTTAACGAAAATAAGCTATCTTAAACAGGCAATAAACTAATTTAGAATTGTTTTGGCTTTGCTTAACAACGCTTCCTCATTTACCTTTATTTTCAAAATTTTATGGAAGTTGTTTATTCAGTTGAAATATTGTTTTATTTTGTTTAAAATACGCAGTTGATAGCAATTTCTTTTATTATATAGAACATTATACGATTTATTTGGTATCTTGTTTATTTATTAACATTAGATTCTGCTATAAGTAGGAGTGAATATAGTCTCTACCATTTTAATATACTCTAAATGGTTTCAAACAGTTTTTAAACGCCTAAAGACCGTTACTTAGACTAGTACCAAGAGATTGCTAGTATCTTAGATCTCATTCGAACTCTTTTCGAATTAACATATTAAGTGCGCTTCGAAAAAACATCAATCTTGTTAAATCATAATAGAATACAATTGTTTCATTATTATTATGAATCATCAGTCCGTATTTAATGTATCAATTAAATACGGACAATTGATGTCTTTCAAAACGCTAACAGGTCCTATACCGGAATGAGGGGAACATAACTTGAAAATTCACGTGAGCTCCCTCTAACCTTCCCTATTGTTCTAGATTCCAACTCATGACAACATTAGTGCGAGTGCGTAATGCTTCTTAGACATTTTATTCGAACAACACAGAAAACTGTCGGCAATGTGTAAGAATGATCCCATTTTCAAAAATGAGACTGACTTAGAGTCTAACTTTTGAAAATGTGATAACACCCCGAAATAATTGTTTTATTATAATTAAAAATTCATTTATTATAAATTTCGTGAAACCTAGCTAATTTTTTACTAAATATATTTATGAAACACTCTATTCAACATCATGAAAATATCAATTCTTTTTACGTAATATACTGTTACGGTCAACTTACTTGAAAATTGCTTTAGCATAAATACTGCTTGGTTTCTGTAATGTCTTCTAATTTAAAATTTTCAAAGAAAATTAGGTGGAACTCTTTGTTTGCCAAAATTAGCGTATGTGATAGTTATGTCTCTATCTTATGTGGTTCTCAATTTATATTCTCAATTTTTTTCAGGACATGAAAATCGTCTGCATGATTTACTTAGAAATCCACATCTGAGAGATTTATTGAAAACAATAAATGATAGCAAAAATCCGGAAGAAATAATGCAAAAGGCAATGCAGGAGCCATTATTCACTGAATTTGCAGATGCGTGCATGAATAAATTGGATCCACCATCAAATGATTGAATTTTTATTATGGTTTTTATGTATATATTCATTTACATCAAATATATTGTATTAACATAAAAATATTTGTTCAGATGTTATAGTTAGATGTATATTTTTCGTTGTATATAAAATTAATTAAATGTAATTTCATGTTGTTAAATATGTGGTAGACTGTTTTTAAATAAGTTTGAACAAGTAGATAAATGTTTTCATATTTTTACATTTTTAATGAAATTAAACAATGCAATATTATCTTAAATTACGATACTTGAATTTCACACTGTACAAAAGCAAGTTCAGAAACTTTCTGAATTAAAAAGCTGAAATTTTAGGAAAACGCGTTGGGAATTTTCTATTATGACTGTGATTATTAATTTCCCTCAAATAGATGCATGATAGATACAAAATTTTCATTTTCTTCCTGCATTTATGTTTGTCTTCAAAATAATAGAGGCCACTATAAGAATCACTTATATTTTATATTTGGTGGTTTTGCAGAATATTCCTATTCCATGGAATTCATAAAATTTAAAACCACCAATGATAGAAAGTAGCCTTTACTATCATGTATATTAGTGAAAGTGTATAATGCTCTATTGAACGATTCCATCTATTTCCAAAAGTTATATTTTTTCTCGAAAATTATATCCATAAAGTTGTATTAGTAATGAAAAAATCTTCTACGGGTTCAGGTAGTGAAAATATAACTACTGATTTTCAACTTTCAATGTCTGTAATGTTTGTTTTTATTTGGTATTTCCATGAAATAATAGGTCTCAACATTCTGAAGATTTCAATTAAACAAAACTATGGCTCTGAGGAAAGTAAAATATTTAGTTAAGTATGCAATGGAAATAAATCCAAATTCAAACATTCTACTTTAAGATATATATATATATATATATATATATATATATATATATATATATATATATATATATATATATATATATATATATCATGAAATTGAAGATTATCGGCATATCCCGCAGATTGGTAGCAGCCATTGACACGTTGAGCTTATTGGCTCTCGTCAGTACGGCGTAGCCCAGTTTTAGTTGTAGGAACCTGGAGGTGAAAAACACAAAAAGAAAAACAGACAACTTCTGAAGGAAGTCGCAACATTTTAGGCTACGCGTTTGTTCTTTCTGGATTGGGAAATTTGGAAACTGCTTTGCCCGTGAGGTGACTATTTATTCTTCAAAGGATGCTCTAAGCCGAGACGTTGAAAAATATATAAATAATATTTGATGCGGAAGAAAATTAAAATGAAATTGAAGATTATCGGCATATCCCGCAGATTGGTAGCAGCCGTTGACACGTGTTTCGAGCTTATTGGATCTCCTCAGAAAGGCGTAGCCAAGTTCTAGTTGTTGGAACCTGGAGGTCAAAAACAAAAGAAGAAAAACTGAACTGTTTTTCACCTCCAGGTTCCTACAACTAGATCTTGGCTACGCTGTTCCGAGGAGAGCCAGTAAGCTCGAAACACGTGTCAAGGGCTGCTACCAATCTGCGGGATATGCCGATAATCTTTGATTTCATTTTAATTTCCTTCCACATCAAATATTATTTATATATTTTTCAACGTCTCGGCTTAGAACATCCTTTGAAGGATAAATAGTCACCCCACGGGCAAAGCAGTTTCGAAATTTCCCAATCGGGAAAGAACAAACGCGTAGCCTAAAATGTTGCGACTTCCTTCAGAGGTTGTCTGTTTTCCTTAGTTTTTCTTCCTGTGTTTTTCACCTCCAGGTTCCTACAACTAGAACTTGGCTACGCCGTTCTGAGGAGAGCCAATAAGCTCGAAACACGTGTCAACGGCTGCTATCAATCTGCGGGATATGCCGATAATCTTCAATTTCATTTTAACAGATGTTTCGAGCTATTGGCTCTCCTCAGAACCAGGGGTGTAGTGGAGCGGGATCAAGTGGGAACGGCCTTCCCACACTGGTTTCATTCATTAAAAAAAAACTAATAATAAAAATAACAAATAGAATTAAAATCACTTACGCATATTAATAAAATAATGTCTTAAAAAATGTGTGAGTGCCTCATATATAAATTTGAGGGAGGGGGTGCCCCTCAGACCACTTCCTTCCATTGGTAAGTCAGTATTTAGCGTTCCCACACCGAAAATTTTGCCACTACACCACTGCTCAGAAGGGCGCATTTCAAGTTTCAGATGTTACGAGAAGCCGTTTTGAGGAAAGCCAATAGCTCGAAACATAGGTCAACGCCAGTTACAAGTGCAGGTTGATACCGTGATTTTTTTTTTACTGATATAAATGTACCTCTTCAAAGCTGACTGTAAGATTTAAAGCAGAATAACGAAAAAGGTCAAGAATGTACCAATTTCTGGTTAAAACACAATAAGTTACTAAAAAATATGTAATATATATATATATATATATATATATATATAAATATTTATATATATATATATATATAAATATTTATATATATATATATATATATATATATATATATATATATAATATATATATATATATATATATATATATATATATATATATATATATATATATATATATATATATATATATATATATATATATATATATATATATATATATATATATATATATAGTTGAATGTTTAACGACTGTAGATATGTATTTTCAGTGTTTAATTGGGATTGCAGTCTAGGACAGGAAAATCAGTTACCTCTTTAGTATTTTCCAAGCTTTCGAAAATGTTTATTTTCTTCTTCAGGGCTAAAATAGTACAAAAATTAACAGTTTATATAGCAAGGCACTATAAAAGTTTTTTCTTACAATTACTGTGAAGTTAGTCCGAAAGTACATTAGTTTTTTGAATTTTGAAAATAACTACAAGTGTTCCCAAATGCATTGGGTTGGAATGTTACTGCATTCTACGTGCTGGATAGTTGAAGGAAGCCACGACAATGACCGTATTTCTCAATTTGGCTTTTCAAGTAGAGTGTTCTTAAAAACATCTGGGAACACTCTACTTGAATAGCCAAATTGAGAAATACGGTCATTGTCGTGGCTTCCTTCAACTATCCAGCACGTAGAATGCAGTAACATTCCAACCCAATGCATTTGGGAACACTTGTAGTTATTTTCAAAATTCAAAAAACTAATGTACTTTCGGACTAACTTCACAGTAATTGTAAGAAAAAACTTTTTATAGTGCCTTGCTATATAAACTGTTAATTTTTGTACTATTTTAGCCCTGAAGAAGAAAATACTAAAGAGGTAACTGATTTTCCTGTCCTAGACTGCAATCCCAATTAAACACTGAAAAATATATATATATATATATATATATATATATATATATATATATATATATATATATATATATATATATATATATATATATATATATATATATATATATATATATATATATATATATATATATATATATATCTTGAAATTGATTTATTGCCTGTTTGAGGTATTTATTTTGAAAGTTTTTAGCATTAACAGGCTTTTTTAATATGAAAAAGTTTATTTCTGTTGACGTTTCGTTGTTATATTACAACTTTGTCAAAACTGAATAATTGAATTTATGAGTTACTATGGATATCAAATGTCAAACTTAATTTTTTGAAAAATCAAATTAGTTTTTTTGTATATTCACTTATTGATTTTCATTATCAGAGGAATAATAATATAAGAATGCTGAGCCAGAAATATTCCTCTGATAATGAAAATCAATAAGTGAATATACAAAAAAACTAATTTGATTTTTCAAAAAATTAAGTTTGACATTTGATATCCATAGTAACTCATAAATTCAATTATTCATTAGTTTTGACAAAGTTGTAATATAACAACGAAACGTCAACAGAAATAAACTTTTTCATATAAAAAAGCCTGTTAATGCTAAAAACTTTCAATATATATATATATATATATATATATATATATATATATATATATATATATATATATATATATAATGTGAGAATTTTGAAGGTAATCAATAATTCAAATTAATGTAAGTCACAAATTCAGTTTTTTCAACTATTGTCGAATAGAATTGGGTACTTGATTGTTTCTTAACAAATAATACTTATATGGTTTATGTACAATATTGTCTTTAATTAGAGTGCGAATTCAATTCCTATATCCTCCCAAAATCATTTGAAATCAATGAATCAAAAATTTTAGAAACTTTCACAGAATCTTCTACTTCAAATGATAGTTTATAGAAAAAATATTACGTCGAATCACTAAAATGACGATATATTCCTAACATATTTTCAAGTGTTTGCATAATAAGCTAAACAATATTTCATATAAAACTGTGATTTTTGTCAATAACAGGTCTGCAACAAAAACGCTGTCTGGATGGTTTCATCCGATTTGTAGGTATTTTCGTGTCTGAAAACTGAAAAACTTTAGTGCCTTCGCATAAAGTTTTTCTACCACCGCTTGACATAGAGGTCGTAGTGATGGAAGCAATCTGTAAAGTCACTTCCAAGAGATGAAAATTGCTTCATATACCCAATATCAAAGTTTCCAGGTCTCACGAAGGCAAAGTTGAAGAAGGTGTTTTCGTTGAAGCAGATATTCGACGTCTATGGTTGATCCACAGTTCATCAGAAGCATGACTGATCCTCAAAGAGAACAGTGGATAGTCTTTGATGAGATCATAGAGAAATGTTCAGTGAATAACAAAGACCCTTACTAGAAACCAATTGTCACAAGTGTGTTGAAAGCATTTCAAGCTTTAGATTGCCTAATTATTATAAGATCACATTTTCTTCATTCATACATCGACTACTGTTCAGAAAATTTAGGAGATCTGAGCAAAGAGAACTATTTAACCAAGATATCAAGGAGATGGATAAAATGTAACAGTAAAGATTGGGAGTTTCATTTATGGCAGACTACTGTTGGTGCTTCAGAGTGGCCTTCCAGATTCTTTCTGCAAGAGAAAATGTACCGGAAGTAGTCTAACTGGGAAAAACGAATGTGTTTAGTGCTTTCTGATGATGTGTTTCGAATCAAAAATGAGTGTTGTTAGGCAATTATGAATAAAAAATTTTTTTAGTCATTTATCTTTAATTTTTAGATGATAACTTGTTCAATATAGATACCTACATTGTCAGAAAACTTAATTGTGATTTTCGGATTCAGCACAACCAAGAACGCAAGAAAATCAGAAGATTGCAGACTTGTGTAACTGCCATTCGAAGCAATGACAATAATGAAACTGAAAGAATTATTGCGTCTCCTGTATTGAATGCAACTTAATAAAGATGACGCTTTAAATGTTGAATGTATACAGAAGAAAAAGAAAGAAGACTTTGGTACTAGGGCATGAATGCAACTACCCTTAATAAAGTAAGACGGGAGTTTCAAGTTCATGTCATATTGAATTAATCCAATACATGAATATTCAGGAAGCGCGGGAATTTCAAAACCACTAAAATATTGATTGATATTCATTATTAATGTACTCACCCAAAATTAGTTTCAAATTGAAAAACATAGACAATACCTCACTAGTAATTAAATTTACATTTAAAAAAATCTAACACATAAACTGGTTTATTTACAAAGTTCTTTCTAATACACAGAATATAATGAACTGTTACAATAATTATGATCTTCAATATGAACATTTGATTTCATCAACTGTTCTGCATTCACACTAACTGATGATGTAGCTGGCTGAGCGAAAGAGACTTCATGTAAAGATGCAATTCTTTCATACTTAATCATTTTCTTAACCTTGTTCCAGAAATCTGACTCTTTAAAATGATCTTCGCAAAGGCGAAACACTATAACGACAATAATATGTCTCGGTGTTAGCACTAATATTACAAAATGCTTTCCATTTCTTACTCAAAGCAGGATAATGGAAGAATAACCATCAGTGAATCTGAGCCTGCACCCTTGAAACTTCTGAAATTCTAAGATCATATACTTAAGTCTGGAAATGTAATAGACGTCCTCAACGTCTGGAACCTTGTGAAGTAACGTGTGAAATCTTGTTGATTAAACTCCTTCCAATAATGGTATATCCCAATAACCTACAATCAAAATTCATTTCATGAAATAACAAAATCAGTGGTATGTTGTGTCACTTTAACAAAAAATGCAATGTTTATGAAACATTTTCCACAGAACTACTTAAAAAATACTGGTTACATTTGTTACTATACTTACATTCGCTGTAGTTTTCTTGATGGTGAACTTTTCCACCAAATTGGGACATTCGGTCTCGGACACTAAAACAAAAGTAATTAACTAATTTCATTTGTTTAGACTTACTATTGCAAGGTGCTGAGGAATCTATATAGATTTGGTAAGATTCATCTCTATCTAAAAGATATATGTATATATATATATATATATATATATATATATATATATATATATATATATATATATATATACATATATCTTTTAGATAGACACAACAATCACAAAACATCACATCTCACAACTCATTCTTTCCAGATCTACCTTCAATTTCACACACATAAACGAACAATATACACATTCTGGATAAGTATATAAAAAACTATATGTAATTGTATATATGTAAATATAATCACACTTAAGAATCACCTGGCATACCATGAGTTTTTCAGAGGTTTCCTCATGGTGAAGAAGACTAAAACTTCCGAAGCGAATGCTGAGCCAGAAATATTCCTCTGATAATGAAAATCAATAAGTGAATATACAAAAAAACTAATTTGATTTTTCTAAAAATTAAGTTTGACATTTGATATCCATAGTAACTCATAAATTCAATTATTCATTAGTTTTGACAAAGTTTTCATATTGAAAAAGCCTGTTAATGCTAAAAACTTTCAAAATAAATACCTCAAACAGGCAATAAATCAATTTCAATAAATTAAAGATATCTGCATATATATATATATATATATATATATATATATATATATATATATATATATATATATATATATATATATATATATATATATATATATATATATATATATATATATATATATACTCACCTATTTGAATGAATTAACCCGTAAAGTTAATCATAGGAAGCATTGCCAAACAACCGCCAAAATCTTGAATGTTGAATGACGAATGAAATAGTTTGACGGGCTGCTATCAAGTGAATATTCCTTTCTGTTGTAACATCCCAATGTGAAGGTTGTTGTGTTTATCTCAACTTAACATTGAATTATTTCATATTATAAGTTTAGCCAAAGATTTTGCATAATTAAATCCTGTATTTTCTTCATAACTCTTATATTAAAGACACAAACACAAGAGGAAGAATTTATTCGACCTGACTCAATTTTCCGTAATTCACAATGGAAATTTTTTATCTGGAGAATACTGTAATGGCCTTGATTTGCGTCATTGGCCAAGTTTTATTCTTGTGGAATATTTCAATATTTCAAAAAAAAATATTTTAATCAATTCAGATTGCAATTATTGTGATACGAAGTTGCAATACGCCAAAGGATTCTTCACGTCGATATTCACACAAATAAGACAGGATAAGGATTATAAGAATGAGGTGAACATGAAGAAGAATGATTCAATTGATAGATATATCATTCCATTGTTTGATTTTTTGTATGTTGGAAGTCGATTTCGTATATTTATATGTTCTTGATATTTCAGCCTGTTTGCTAGGGTCGATATCTGGTTTCCTGAAAAAAAGAAGAGCTAGAATTTTTGCGAGAGGGAAATTAGCAAATCGTGTGGAATGATAAATCATCAGTTTATTTTATAATCACATAAGTCATAATGAACGAGGAAAAATCATCATTTCAGACGTCTTGCAGAGCAAATCTTTAGTGAAATTGAATATATTAATGAGAAAAGCTTAACTCACTTGTAAGTGTTGAGTAGGTTTGATAAACTTTACAAGAATTCTCATTTTTTATCCCAGTCGCAATCTCCATATCCGGAATTTTGAATTATTTTCTTTCCGATTACTTCTTCATAACTGAACCACTTCGAAGTGGAATTACAATGCCAGTCATAAATTTTCCATTATAGGAGATATGCTATAATTTGTTCATATCCTAGAATGATGTGAATATGATACTCTATGGTTCTGGCATCATATTGTAACCTAAAATCAATTGTGCATTATTTGTCAAACATGGAAACCATTTTCACTTTAATATTTGATAACAAATCCCAAATCACAGGGTTTCATTCGCGAAATTCATAAGAAAGTCATGGTGATTATGACCAAATTTCATTATGGCCATGATTGCTAGTTACTTTTAATTTTGATGGTATGAGTGATATACGAGGAATATAATTGGACACTGAAGTTAACGTATAATAATGTAACGATATTTTCAACCCCAAATATATTCAGATTCCCTTGATTGTTCCGTGAATTGTTTATTCTTCTCGATCTTCCGTCATAATGAACATGTATAATATTTTTCAAAAAGACTTCATTGATGAAGTGATATATAAATTTTTTTTGTGTGAGCTTTTCAATGAACTTTTATTCAAAAAGTAATTCCTGAAAATAATATTTGAAATTATCTTCAGAAAAATTGAAGAAGATATTATATTTCACCTCAATGTATTATTGGTATAAAATTGATCTTGACGTAATCCGTCTTCATCCTTTTTTCAGCATTATATTTGCAACACATTATGATCAAATTTTCATTTATCAATGTAGAATATCCAACCTACCTCACATTCACATAAGCAAGCTAATGGAAGTCTTTCAGACAGTACTTCTAGTAGTCCTAACTTCAGTTCATTCTTTCCGATTCTTCCTGAGTATTCCGAAGTTGCCGTTTTCTTCGCAACACCTTCTACGCTGTTTAACTCGTCACATATGAACTTCTATAAACTTCCGTCACAAAGTAAAATTCTGCATTATTTCCATCAAGCAGCAATCCTACAGCGATTCAATCTTGAAGAAGCCCGTCTAAAAGAGAACTACTCATTCCTATCATCACAACAGGACAAAAGTTTCCAATATCAGATGTGACTAGCTCTGGAGGAGAGGATAGTAACCATGAGAATGAACCTGAAAGAAAGGACCAATACAATTATATGACGATAGGAGGTATTAAGAGAGAGTTAACAAAATATTTTAGACAGTTTTGGTTTACTTTTCTCGAAATACTGTGAAGTAAGAATCTTTCGATAAGATCTCTGTACAAAATATTCATAATCATCGATTCATTTATGGGGTAAGAATGTTTAGCTGCGTAGCTGAAAGAAGTACTTGCGTGTATGTCTGAACTAAACGACATTTTTATAGGAAAAGATGATCAAGGCTATGACCGATCAAATTACAGCGAATGCGAATCAATAACCATCTGTGACCATGTTTGTGAAGATGGTGGCAAAGTGCGAGTGAGATCATTAAACAGGTGATGAGCAACAGAAGTAACAATTACACTTTGAACTCCAGCCCTGAAAGGGAAGATTTGAGTGGAACTTTCTACAATGATAGGAATATAAACTTAAATTCATCTGAGCTTACCAATTGTTTTCGTGCATTGCTAATGGAGATGATACAGTTGAATGTTCCAATTCTTCACCGTATTATCACGATTGTAGTCTCAGATGAAGATCTAGTAGGTGAACTTTGAAGACCGCTGAATTTTATTGATCGATAATTTTAGCAGTTCATCTGAATCAATTGTAGCATACTATTGTAGCGGGATCTGAATCAGATAGCATACTATTTTGCAACTTGTGATCTTCAGAAGATGCCAAGCTACATAACATATTAATGAGATTTCTTTCTGTACGACCTCTTACTCTAGTATTTTGAAACCAAACTTGAACAACTCGTATTGTAGACCCTATCATTGTATTTAATAGTGTTGGCGTTTACTTGATGTAAATCCATTATAATTGAATATAAACTTAAATTCAAACACTTGAACTTATGATTTACACTTCATTCACTACATGGCATGACGCGTTTCGTCGATACAAACGACTACACTATCAAATACAATGATAGGGTCTACAATACGAGTTGGAAAGAAAACTCATTAATATGTCATGTAGCTTAACATCTTCTGAAGATCACAAGTTACAAAATAGTATGCTATCTGATTCAGATCCCGCTACAATAGTATGCTACAATCGATTCAGATGAACTGCTAAAATTATCGATCAATAAAATTCAGCGGTCTTCAAAGTTCACCTACTAGACCTTCATCTGAAACTACAATCGTAATAATACGGTGAAGAATTTGAACATTCAACTGTATCATCTCCATTAGCAATGCAGGAAAACAACTGGTAAGCTCAGATTGTGCATATCAATCTGGAAAATTCAATTTTCCTGCTATAGAACTAATGCCACTTAACAATTTATGCAGGTTGAAGCAACAGAATTCCCGAATTTATCTCACTGGAATGACAAAATTCAAAGTCCAAATTCTGAGGAGAGATGACAGGGCAACAAACATATAAAAGTAGAAAATGAAGACGAAGAGAACGCAAATTGAATCAGGAAGAAAAAATTATAAAATTATCACATAATACGTGAATTTCAAATAAACACGAACCACTCTCAGATGATTGAATTTTCAATATGTTGCTTGTTATTATTTCCTTTTATTTTACACATCAGATGTATATTTTTTGTTTCAAATACATTCTATTTAATAAAGTTTTATTTGTTGAATTGACGTTCATTATATTCAATCAAGTTTGAGAAAATAGTTAGTTTTGACTTTTTCACAATTATAATGAAATACAATCGTTTATTTTCTATTTATAGTATCATTGGCAACTGTACAAGATATTGTATACACGCATAACGCGTTAGTAAGTAATCTACATTGTGAAAATTAGGCTATTTTCTCTTATTATGACTGTGATAATAATATCACTCAAAAGTTGACATATGAATAAAAAACTAGCAATTCTTTTCTGAATTGAAGCTAATTTTGAAAATAATGTGAGCTCAGTTGAAAATAATGTGGGGAAGTATATCTATGTCTAATGAAGTTTTTTCAGTATTCGATGAAAATACATGTATTCATGAAATATAGATAGTGATTCAGTCAAAAGATTCAATAAATATAAAAGAATAATTATTCTATTAAAAATAATAGTGGTTTAGTCTATGAAATTTCAAATCAACAAGAAATGAAAGAGGCCATAACCATCGTGTACTAGTGGTAACAAATATTTGTCAGCCCATTGGATGTCCCGTGGAAATCCTAATTGGAAGAAGAAGAAGAAATATTTCTCAATTAATCACTTTCACTCATTTTTATGACTTACATTATCATTTGTCATATATTCAAGTAAAATACATGTCAAATTGTGATAGGAAAAAATTAACTACAGAGGAAGGAAGCCTACCAATGTTTAGTAGGGGAACTATTGAATCTTTTAGTAATGGTAATAATGGTAAATTCTCAAAGTGATGAGGTATAGCATAAAAGTACGGTAACCACCGGATGGTACCCATCAGTCCTGCATCCCTGTGTCAATAAAACTGTACTTTGATTTATAAAATTAAAATTTATACAAGTATGTGTTTGTCGGAACGGTTTGAAAAATGTAGACACGATGACAGACCGTTGTAGCTACTTCTTGACAGGTGAGGGGAAAGCGGTTATCGGGATGCGAGAAAGAGGCCAAAGAGATTTTATAAGTATTTCAAAATATACTGTAACGTTCCCTCTTCCAGAGAACAGATTACTCTGAAGAGTTGATGGAATTTTACTTATATATCGGCTAGCTCTCAAAATGGTTCTTAGAAATGTTTTAGAATTGAGATTCGTTAAAATATGAATTGTTAGTTGGGCGCCATGAGACTAAACAGGAATACTCTGCAGATAATTTCAAAGAAATAAAATTAATATGGAAAATTCTATTGACAATATAAATTAATATCTTAGCTTATGTCTCTGATATTAGTAGACGTGTGGTGGATTTCCCTGCAACGGTTGAGCATTGTCCTTGAATTTGTTGACCTTGTCGATGAGCTCAATATTCTTTGTAACAGACCAGAAAATCCGGTAGTAGTAAGAAAATCCAAGTAGCAATTATTGATGCAAACTTCTGGTAGTAGGAAGTGTAATAAAAATTCAGGTAGTTCGAAGAGACGAAAAAATCCGATAGTAGGTAATGGGGTCCTATAAAACAGGCTCTACATTAATAAAGTACATAGTTCAAGGTCGAATATGTCCCAACGCCTCATTGTCAGAATTTACAAATGGTTTCTTTTAAAAACAATTAATTATCGAAAATCAAAAATATGAAAACTATGAAAATACAAGAATAAATAATTCTACTAATTAGGTAGCGTCAATACAGAAATATTATCCAAAACCTGCGATGTGTGAAGAAAACGAAAGAGTGATTGGTGTGAAAATAACCCTGTTGAAAATATTCTATTAATAATAATTAAATTTTAAAATTCAATTGAAACTTCTTTTAATATATATATATATATATATATATATATATATATATATATATATATATATATATATATATATACATATATATATATATATATATATATATATATATATATATATATATATATATATATATATATATATATATATATATATATGAAATTGATTTATTGCCTGTTTGAGGTATTTATTTTGAATTAATTAGTTTTGACAAAGTTGTAATATAACAACGAAACGTCAACAGAAATAAACTTTTTCATATGTTAATGCTAAAAACTTTAAATATATATATATATATATATATATATATATATATATATATATTATTTATTTCACGGAACATATTGACTATTCAATTTGATAGTTAACTGTAATCGTGAAAGATTAAGCCAAGTGTTTAATTCAATTTAAAACTAATTTGGATTATAAGTATCGGACGAAATAACTATTATGATATATTAGAAAATGAAAATGAAAATATAAGAACTAAAACAAAATGGCAATGGAGTTGATTGAAAAAATGATTGAAATTCTTAAACAACATAATGCAGTACTGGTATTCAAATTAAAAAGGTGAGAAAAGCAATTGATTTGTCTTATTTTCACAAGAGAAATAACTTACCTAAACTCAATTTTTATCTCTTCATGAGCATAAATTTTATATTCGAGAATCACAACGAATAAGATAACGTATAAGATAAATTCTTTCAAAATGGTATCAGGTGCTCATCATAACGAGTTGTTCTTTAGCGTCGTCTTGCGCATACCTATCAGGTAGGTACGTATTAGAGTACAAAGAGAGATTCAGAGTTACTTCACAACCAACAGCTCAAAAACGGCTAGGTTTTATATATATATATATATATATATATATATATATATATTCACGTTTCGTTGTTTTACTAGAAACTTTTTCATATTAAAAAGGAATGCTAGAAACATCCGTTGATTTGTATATATATATATATATATATATATATATATATATATATATATTATATATATATATATATATATATATATATATATATATATATTCAACGGGAATACATCCGTTGATTTGTTGAATGCCTGTTGTAAACTGGCAGACGTTTCGTCAAGGTCTCACTTGACATCATCGATGCTTCAATTATTTGTCGATTGCTCGAAGTCTGGCGACTGAAATTCAATTCTAGCATTCAGTCGCCAGATTTCGAGCAATCGACAAATAATTGAAGCATCGATGATATCAAGTGAGACCTTGACGAAACGTCTGCCAGTTATGAGTAAAACTTTTTCATGAAAAATGATTAAATTCAGAAAAATAGTGTGAAATGAAAGGAATTAAGAAAATTGGATATTTGAATCATTGAAATGATGAAAAATTAATTGAAAAATTCAGTCAGTCGTAAGAATGGGCGTCAGAAACAACAAATTTGTGAACATATGTAAAATTGAAAGATGGTTAAACTTTGAACAAAAAGTTTATTCATAAACAAAATGGGTCATACATATACAGTGTACATAGGTAAACTGCAAGGTATATCTATCTACTCCCTTTACTGCTTTATCGGTTCACTGTCAATCATTTTATTACAATTTGCAACGAGAACAACGAAATAATAGAAGCTGGTAGATGTGTGTCATTAGTGTATTGTGATACATAAAGATAAAAAATATGTTTTCTTTCATAATATATTTACAAACCGTTATGAAGCGAAGAATTCTTCGAAAATGATTAATAAATTATGAGTTTAAAATATTAGATTCAAATATACTTTCGGATGTTTCGATTGACTCCAAAAGAAGTTTAATGAATATTTTTCGTACAACTTCACCTTCGTCGTAATTAAAAGTTATTCAAAAATAGCCTACGACCAGTCAAAAATTTTTCATGTCTACTACTCTTTAAGCACAAGGTCTACGGAATCTTGTATCTTAAAACTTGTTAAAAAATCAAATGTTAATTAACCATCACTCAACAGCATCTTAGAGTTCATCAAGTTTTCGACCTCTCAATTTTCCAACCTGTCGACTGAAAATAAAAAAATTAGCTTATTAACAAAATTGCAATAGGGTGTGCCTATGTATCAACCTACAATTAGAATATCACAGCCTTATTTCAATACTTAGACATTGTACATTTATATTTATTAATTTAGTCAGAATTATATTAGAATTAGTATTTAGACAGAAGAGATCGAGGAAATAGTCTTGACTTACCGTCTAATACTATATTTTCAAGTTCCCTTCATTTTCATTTCGGAATACATGAAGGATTTCAAAGATGATGCTGTTCTCTTTCCGAGCACTTCTCTATTTTCCTCCAGAATAAGCTCACATTCAGCAAGAGTAGAAGTCGTTCCTTCTAGAGAGCGTCTTTTAGTGCTCAACTGCAAAACTTTCTTCTCAGGAGTACTCCACCTTACATGAAGACCTACAAATTATTGTTATTCATTGCTACAGAATTTGATTTTTATAATTTTTTATACCTTTTTTTTCAGCGAGAAGCTTTTTTCGTTCACATTTCACCCATTGTATAATTAGATGGGGAGCACAAAAATGATATACATACTTGCTTATTAGAATTATAAAAGTGGAGAATTTTTTTCTACATAATTCATCGGGAAAAAATATCTCATCTGAAAAATATTCTCTGGCTGTGTCCTTTTAAATTTTTGACCAAATTCGCCTTACATTATTTTTGCTATAATGATGATTAGGCTGTTTTCAAATATTTTGAAAATTGTACTTTCAACACATAAGTTTTATTCAGTGGACCTACAGTTTAACGCCGGTTCCGAACGGCCATTGGGCTTGTAATCGATGTACATTACCCAGCATATTTCATTATTTAAACTACTTAAATCATAGACAAACACAAACACCCATGCCTTCAGCGGGGCTCGAACCCGAGTTCTACCGCACCATAGTCGGGAGTTCTACCGAGTGAGCTACTGAGACAGGCTTGGATGTATGTATATCTCGTATTATCAAACTTTATAATCATGTCGTACCAGTGGGCTACAGTGAATTCAGTGTATTGATCGAATCAGTTGATAAAACATATATTTTGTTTCATTTATTTTTCATAAATTTGTAATTCATAATCATAAACATTTAAATTTTTTCGTGACGAATTCAATATCATAAATTCAACACAATGAATGTTTCGTTCGCCTTTTCCAAAAAAAAAGTTGTTTGTATCACGAAATATTGAATGAGAAACCTATCCCTCAAGTAATTCATTGTAGGCCGACTAACATGTTTGTTTCCAGAGTTGTCCTCTGATGTATTAGCCTGTGATGAAGTCGATGGAGAGCCTAATCCTCTGTGAGTCTTTTTATTGGATGAGAAGTCTTCCAACAGTTGAGATACTTTAGTGGTATCATCGGTCTTCTGCGTTATAACATAATAATCTAGATGAATTTGCCTTTTGTGGGACATAAAATCCGAAATTCTTTTCTCAAGACGTTGATCTACGCTTGAAGTTACTGTTTCTGAAGCTAAATGCTGCCTCAACCATCGCGTCCTTAGTAGTTTCGGATTTTCAATCCTAGATTCATGAGCTGAATTCCTGATTAATTGACAAGTCTGAAGAGTTTTTTGTGTGTGCACTCTATATGGCCCACCAAAGACATACCTGTAATATCTAATATGCATTAATCACAAAAAGATCGCTGCAATGTGAATTGATGAATAATATGAAATTGACATTTTGAATACTGAACAAAAGACGAATAACCTATTAAAGCATTCACTTCAGCTCTCTCTCTATAATGCAGAATTAGATCTATAGCTCTAAATCCAAGAGACCTATGAATTAATAAAGCAGTATTTTCCCAATTTTCCGGTGAATCTCATTCTGACCCATTTTTTGAATTGTTCCCTTGACAATGCATCGATTATTATCTGCCACATCTACGTTTTCTAATATTTCGTAATCTCTATAGTCCTCAATTAAATTTCGCTGAGTTTCGCCAGGCCTTTTCCTGTCAAAACAGCCAAATGTACCAAAGTGTAGTGAGCTAGGTGAGTTCCATGCGAGGAAGTAAGACATCTCTAGTTCACTGATGAATTCCATCATTTTCTTGTCCAAATAAATACGGAACTGTGCAATTTGATCTGTTTTTGGCAAAACAGTTGTCTTTCTTCTATTATTTATTTTCTGAGTTTCCATGCCCCTTTTGTGATTTATTTAATATATTTATTTCATTTATTTAACATACACAGTTTTACAGGACAGGTCCTAATTACAAAACAAGAAACACAACATATACAAAAACAAAATTCTTAGTACAAAAGTTTGTCCTTTCAAATTTTAAGTTCCATTTTGAATGAAAGAATTTGTGATATGAATCACAACTGATGAAATGAAATATAATAATTAGAGGAATAAAAAACCTTGAACGCTGACTAAACTTATATATACATATGAATTTAAACACAAAAATACATATACATTCACATATTAACACTTATACACACATAATTATAGGAGTAAATATGAATTAAATTCGGGAATACACATAAATGATTGTTCTAGCAGAGATTCCGTATATTAAGGAAACTTGTCTTAATGTCAGCAACAGAACAGTTGAAAATATCCACCTTTTCTCCCAAAATATTGAATTGTTCACACATCGTGTGCAATGGAGAAAATTTTCGAACATTCGTTCTAGCTGCTGGAAGGTAGAACGTGGATGCGCTTCTGGAAGAAATTCTTGGAACAATAAAGTTAAGCTTTTGCAATAATTCCTGACATTTCACTTTTTTGTCAATTATTTTATGCAAGAAGATTATTGCATGGCATTTCCTTCGCGCACCGAGTGTGTCCACATTATGCCGACTTGTAAGCGTTTAATAAACGTATTAAGTCTTCCCAAGATATTATCACCAATTTCATAGTTGAAATCTATCAAATTATATTTTGTGGAGAACGACATAACATGACGTTTGGAGATGTTGAGGTTTAATTTGTTGAGTTCACACAAATTTACAATATTACGCAAGTTTCTTGCAATGCGTTCACAGTCACCAATGCTCGAAACATAATGGAAAATCTTAAAGTCATCTGCAAACAATAAACCCTCAACATCAGTTGCATCGATTATATCCTTTATGAACATTGTAAAGAGCAAATGACCAAGTATGGAACCTTGGAGCAATCCAGATGAAGCACAGTATTCAATTGATGTATACTCACGGTTAAAAACGCTTTGCTTTCTGCCTATCAAGTACGACTAGAAAAATTTGATGAAGGATGTCGAAAGCACGAAAGTGTCCAATTTATTCAATAGAATACGTTGGTCAAGCCTGTCAAACGCTTTAGAGAAGTCCATGTATATCACATCAGTCTGTTTGCGATTATCAATACCCTTAGCAATGTACTGAGTGATGCACGTTAGATTAGAAATTGTTAAACGACCTTCTATAAAACCATGTTGGAGTGATGGAATCATGGGATTAACATGATGCGAAATTTTTTCATGTAGAACACTTGCAAATACTTTGCAGAAAGCACAAATTATTGAAATGGGCCTAAAATTACAAATATTTTATTTATCACTTTTCTTTAATACTGGGCAAACTTTTGATTGTTTCCACAATGAAGGAATCGTACACGATTTTATGCATATGTCGAACAATAATATAAGAGGATGGGCAAGAATATAGGCAAAATCTTTTAAAATAAAGACTGGGATATCGTTAGGACCGGTTGTCTTTTTATGTTCAACTTTTTTAGGAGCCACCAAAATTTCATTTTCATTGAAATCGGATATATCTAATAACTGAGCCGGTGTGTTTTTTGTCCTTTCTCTATCGAACTGAGATGATGTTATGATAATCTGCGAAGCCATTCATTATTTCTTTCGGAGTATTTAGTAGTTTATCATTGTAACTCATTGCGTTTGATACCGTTGTACCATATTTCACGTTATTGAAAAATGCCCAGAACTTATTCGGATTCTGAATTATATTCGATTCAGCAGATTTAACGTAATCACTGTATAAACAAACGAAAAATATCAGTTTCAATTTTGGCTCTAAATCTGGGGAATTCAATATACACCTCATGGTTTCCTGTTTTTCTAAACAGCATGTGACATTTCGCTTTGCAACGAATATCTCTAATAACCGAAGAATTAAACCACGGAGAATATCGATTTTTATGTCACTAATCATCGGCACACATTTATCAAATATACTGTATAACTTCCCACATAAATAGCTACACGCATCTGCAGCATTTACAGCTGTCTCCAGAAAGGTCCAGTCAGCATTACATATCAGGTCATACATCATCTGATAGTTCGCTTTACGAAAGTTATAACATTCATCAAAAGATATCTAGAAGTCTTTTGTTCTAACTAATTTTTTATTGATATTGCATTGTACCTGATGAGCTGGATGGTGTGAGTCTTCAGGCACACAAGGATCAAAAACTTTCACTACATCACAATCACGGTTATAAAACACCAAATCAAGAATTTTATCGAAGTTGTTATGCACAAAATTGAATTCAGTGATGTTGAAAATATCAGCAAAATTATTGAGTAGGGAAGTATATGTGTTAAGGTTTTGATTGTTTTTAACTAAGGATTCAGCATAACCTGTTATGTTAAAATCTCCCAGAATAATTTCCCCTTGACATCTTCAGTCTAATTTATGGTAACATGAAATTGAATATGAACATCAAATCTTCCATTCTTTTTTGCGCATCCTTATCTTTTTTACGAGCAAACTCCATTATCAACAACTTACAGAACTTTTCAATTACGTAGCCAACAATAATGCAGTAGATGGTTCTCGATAAAGATGCGTGTTGTTATTCAATCCTGAAACCTTTTCAATGCCACTAATGATTAAATCGACAAAAGTGGTATCCAGTACATCAAATAATTCATTTATATTGGGATTTTCTTCCCTTATAGCTAATTTGAGTCTTCCATATGAACGCAGATTTGATCTTATTTGTGGGTCGTTATGTTCTGAAGTGTACTTTCGGCATAAATAATTTCCATAAAGTATAATGGCTTCATCATACCTTAAAGCATTTGTCAATTCATCATCATTGAAAAATGGAAAAGTTTTTTGCCGCAGATCATCTGTGGAAGCCCTGTTGTGGACATTACTCAATAATTTCCTGGCTTCAACATGTAAATTGCTCAGTCGTTTTCCAGGTATTCCTCCCATACATTTTCTAATATGGTGCCTCAAACTCAGTTTACTGTAGTATTCCTTGCAACGAGGGCAAGTGACATCTATGTCCCTTGGAGTCTGGTGCCCCTCCATTGTGCCTTTGCATACGATGTCTGGTTGATCTCTTATTTTATTATGGAATTATATAAATTGTCTCCCTTTTTGCGAAGATTGTCAAGCAAAAGTTTCCTTCGACCAGAATTGTTCGGTAGAGCGATGATTTCTCTCACATCCTTCTGATTCTTGTGTACTCTTATGTAATGCCTGTATATCTTACATAACAGCTTCTGACAACAAAAACAAGAATGCTTTTTTTGAGAAACCGTAGAACTCGTTTTAACTGAAAAATATTTAGAATTATTAAATAGAATAGAAATTTATTCGCAGTACATCTGGTTATTCGAGGAATGTTACTGATTACACAAATATTTGCATATGCGTAAAGAAAGACTTATTCTCGTCACTTGAAATTTTCAATTAGAGTTTTCAAGAGTTCAATTTATTTCCACTTAATCGTCAGCAAACAAAGCAGTTTGTTTGCCGATATGTAAAAAATGTTTCTATTCACACATGTAAAAAACAAGATGAGATTTTTGTTATAGTACCTGGAAGAAAAGACGCGAGTTATGAGTTGGTGAGGCTACAGTCTGCATTGGCTGGTCATTATGCATTGCCTGAATTTCATCTTGAATAGTCAGAATATCTTCAACTACTGAAAATTGATATTGACTTGAATCTAAAAATAGAACAGTTGGGTTATTAATTTTTACCAATAAACCGTTTAATAATTATTTTCTGAATTTAAGATTCTGATCTACTTCTATTCATGTGCAGTACCTACCTGTAACCAAAGGTACAGAGTCCTGAGCAGAAGAATTTTGAGTTTGACTTGACTTTCGTTAGTAACGACTGGATATTCATGCTGATTCTTTGTATTATCTCGTACTACTGGAATTTCAGTTGATTTAATATGAAAACACATTTTAATATTGATTTTTCACACTCATTATAAGGAGAAAATAGTCTTGATTTCAATCATTAGGTAGAATAGAAACAGAATATGAGTTATATAATCTATTCATGGTACATCTGGTAATTCGAGTGATGTTTCTAATTACGCAAATAAGTGTATATGCGAAAATCTTCACTTTGAATTCAGAGTTCAACTTATTTTTAATTAATCGTCACGAAAGCAGTTTCTTTGCATATATGTGAAAACTTTTAATATTCACGCATGTAAAAAACAAATTGAGATTTTTGTTATAATACCTGGTAGAAACGACAGCTATGTTGAGACGGTCTGCATTGGCTGGTCCTTATCCACTGCATGAATTTCATCTTGAATAGTGAGAATGTCCTTTATATCCGTCATGGACAAAATATTATACGAATCTCAACAGCAAGCTCACATTTCTTTTTACATGACTAATACTGAAAAAGAAGCTCCCCACATAGGCGGTAATGCAGCTTTAAATTTATCATACATAGTATATGCTCAATATAGAGAAATCGGAGTGTTAATTCAGGGGTTTTACAGCCCAAGAAATTATATATCTGTGTTATGGAAATTGTGATGATCTAGGTAACGGAAAACGAATTGCAATTCATTACGGCTGGAAAAAACTTAATTTTGTTACTATTTCGAGTCCTCTAGGCACACAAATACCACAGGCGGTGTGTGCTGCTTATGCTTTGAATGGATCCAATAGAGGTATAATATGTTACTTTGGAGATGGTTCGGCTTCAGAAGGTGATGCTTATGCAACATTCAATTTTGCAGTTACTGTGGATTGTCCAGTAATATTCTTCGGTAGAAATAATGTTTATGCTACTTCTAACCCGTTACAGAGCAATATAAAGGAGATGGAATAGCTGCTAGAGGACCCGCTTTTGGAATAAATACTTTTAATAAAACAGTAAATGTGAACGATGTGTTTGCTGTTTACAATGCAACAAAATACGCGAAGTCCTATTGTTTGAAGGAAAATACTCTCGTACTAGTAGAAGCGATGATGTATAGGGTTAGACATCACTCTACGTCTGTCGATAGTACTGCCTATAGATCAGTAGACGGAGTAAAGTCGTGGTCTAGTGATAATGCGATCCGTAAAGTGCATCCATGGAGCAAAACAAATTATGGTATGACGAAATGGAACAGAAAATGTTAGAAGACACTAAAAAGAATATATTAAAAGGCTTCTATACGTTAATACGGCTATATTCTATACGTTCTATACGGCTTCTAAGTTAAAATCTAAATGGTCTGAAATGTTTGGTGAAGTATACAGTAATAATACACGCAGGTAATAAAGAGAAACGTTTAGACCTTTTAGAAGCAATTGAAATAAGCAGTTCCTGAAAGAAAAAATTAGAAATCGTAATTGAACAAGTAGATTTTCAATTATCCTTCCTACTCACTATCCATTGTATAGATATAAATTTGTTGTACGTTCCTTATAGTAGTTTAGTCTTGAAAATGAGCTAACACTCGAAACATGTTGACTATTTCATATTGTTAAATAAATCTTGAAACATTAAGCCAAATTAATTTAATTTGCATTTTGCCAAAGTTTAATTTAATTTAGTATACAGTAATATTCCTCAACATTCAAAAAGACAGATGGGCGAAATGAAAGAATACCAGGAAAAATTGTTACTTGATTTTCCAGATGAAGAAAGAAGTTCAATTTCCAGAATTCCAGCTACAAATGTTCCAGAGGATCTTCAGTTGTTTGAAAAATTATGTAGAAAAAAATATTTCCTAGGTGAAAACCATATTGAGAAAATAATATAACATGACAATTTGAGAAGATGCCAAGTTCTTCAACTTCTAGATAAGTTCAGAGATGTACTTTCGATTTACGAAACAGAACGTCATTCGACATCAATGTTTTCGTCTTCTGATTGGTAATTTGTTTTGTAGAATAAATTATCTATTATTATTCCATGAAATGTTTTAAAGTGAAGCATTTATACAATGTCTAAACCTGTTTCATTCCTGTTTTTCGTTGAGTGTATAATATCTTATTGTAATATCACGATGCCATTTTATGTATTGAATATTTTTCATACAGTTTATCAAATTAATCATGGAAAATATGAAGTGCATTTTTTGTGAAAAATACAGGACTATATTGTTATCATAATTCCATTGTGAAACTGTAATTTGAGTTGAGTGGTCGAATTATTTATGAGATAAGTGATATTAATTTTTGCAGTACTTTTATTCAAAGATCAAATGACAACACATGTTTACTCGAATATAAAGGAAAATATTCATTTTGATTAGAAACCTACGGGATGGAATAAAATTCGTCAACTCCAGAGACATAAAAAAAATTGAATGGTCTCAAAATGAAAGCTATTGAAACAATTTTTCGCGTTATATTTTCTCTCATTAATATGGTAAACATTTAACAATAAACAACATATAGAAAACAACATAGGAGACAAATATTTTGAATATTGTGTAGATATGTTCATGAGGTAAGTTTTTCTGAAATATTCATTGAATTGATTAATTTTGAAAGTCTGGAAATAATTTGTCAAGCATCTATTAATTCAATGGAAAACAAGAAATATCAATTGATTAAAAAAAAAAACAATACTAACAAAATGTGGAAAATTGATTGTTAAGTCCTTGGAAATTGAGACACAAAATAAAAAAACCCCTCCGGTTCATTGAGAAGATGATATGAACGCATTCGATGTATATAAAGCAAATTTGATATCATACACGTTTGAAAAATGCACACTTTAATAGCAAATTTTTCGAAAGACTGAAAAATTCTAAAATAGAGGAGTACGAAAATATTAAAGTCTGACTCTAATTTACAATCATCAGATTCAACTAACTTTCACGAAATAAATGAAAACATTGAAATCATTCCAAAAAATAAAGCTCCTGAGGAAAACAAAATAACTAACGAATCTTTGAAAAACCTTGTAAAAAATACCATAATAAAAAACCATACTTCTCCTCGAAACTGTAGACCAATTAGACTTCTCCTATTTAAAGCTTTTGAAACATTAAAATAAATCATTCATTAGTCGAATCTATACTTTTAATATAAAGCGGTAAAGTTTATCAATTTGTGATGTGTAGGAGGTTATCTGTAGACCTACGAAACCGATTTTGAAATTTGTGTCACGAATAAGAAACAACGTCTTAGGTGAGTGACATAGGCTATATCACGCCCTAACTCTACTTACAAACCATGAAAAAAGACTTGGCAACGCAGCAGCAGCTCATTCCAGTAGTCCGATCGATCTTCGAACAACGGTGTACTGCATGTTATAATTGCCTTTTTAGCGAAACGGTACGTTGTATAGAAAAATAGTTTCCACAAAAATTGTAGATCATACAATTATCTATAGAAATTAGTAATACACTTTTTTCTGAGGAGAACCATGTCTGAGTTATAGCGATTCGAAAGTTGTTCTTATAGTATGTACACTAAGAATTATAATTGACAAAATTTCATTATTTGAACCATTATTCTCAGATAAGAGTAGGTTTAATGCATCTGTCAATTTCTTTAAGCCTTGATTGAGATATGTACATTAATTTGGATGGCTGAATGATTCTGATATCATATTTTCAACGAGCAGGCAAATTTTCCAGTTGATTAGTTAATTTCAGTTTTAAAATCCATTTTAAATCTTTACGAGGCAGTTTATTTTATTAATAAAAACATTCACATGCATATCTGAATCTACTAAAATCTGAATAATTATTTGTACACTGTTTACTTATGAACATTCAGTTACGTTTGATGGAAAATCTAGAGTGTAAAAAAATGCTGTTAGAGAGAGAAAGAACATTTATTGGATACTTCCAAAAGGCTATCGACCTAAGTCGATAGCCTTAGCATCTAAGGCTATCGACTAAGCATCTCATGCTAAGTCAAGCATCTTCTCATGACTCCAAGTGGAATACTGTAAAGTAATGAAAACTTCACAATTCCATCTATAGGAATCAGTAAAAAATATGTCTCAGATCATAGACACACCAAGCATCGATCTTTCACAATTCTTTTTTACCCTATAACATACTCCCCTACGAAATGTTGGTGAATGCACCTTACTAGTTATTGTTACTATTGCACCTTATAGTTGTTAGTGACTAGCTCTAAAATTTGGGAGACGTATATAAATTCACCTGATTTATGCACAATATGGACACTGAAACTACATCATTCTATTTTAAATATTTATTCAAAATCTTTCGGCTCAAAATCACAAATAAATTTGGATGGAAGATGTTTCTTATCTTGAATCCTTGTCTTCTCTGCTTGTTCAGAATGGCTATTTTCACTTTCCATGTGAATGATGGAATCCAATGGTAAGAACCACCCGAAATTTCGTGAAACCTCAATTGAAATTCTATTTCAACTCCAGGGGATAAAATGAAGCCCTGAAGATAAAATATAGGAAAAAATTAAGATAAAATATAGCTAAAATATATTCTATAAAAGTCAGTTTATTCGTTTTGATCTTATTGCGTAGATTTATCGTCCATTTTGTTCACAGCAGTTAACTGTGTGAATAACAAAAATGATTGAATGGAAGATGAAAAAACTAGCATTTGTAAGGAATAAAAAACACAAAATTGTATCTACGCAACAAATCGAGAAAAAATAAAAAATGAAGGATTTGACTTACTTATTGAAATTGAATTAACGGAAAAAAAATTTAATAAGTAAGAAATAAGTAATGTAGGAATGATTGAAAGTGTGGAAAATTCTGTTTTATTGGAGACCATTTTGAAATTTCATTCAAAATTAAAAATGTAATCTAAGGTTCATAAATTCTGTTGAAGAGAAAAATAATCAATGTAAATAATCAAATTTATGAAAATAAGGGATGTTATATTTAACAATCTGAAAAATTTATCGAAAGGAATAGTCACTCAGAATCCAATATCGGAATGAATCTATAACCAGAATATTATGCGTACGTACATCGGAGTATTTCGAACTTCGATTATTTCATGCGATGTGGTCTTAGCATTTTACTCTTCAACCAGTGTAAATTATTTTAAAACCTTAAAATTATTCACTTATGTGTAAGAAATATTTCGCAAATTTCGTATGAAAACAAGGATACCTGTTGAAGTTTACGCTGTGCTTTTTTTGGTTATACCTGAAGAAGTAGAAATAATATCTAACAAATTAATCTCATAATTTTGTCAAAACAAAAATCGGTGTTTTAGTTATTGTGCTGTTCTGTGATATATTGTGTGTAGAATGTGTTACTGTGTTTTCTTTTTAACTACAGACTAAGCAAAACCTATGAAAGTTGTATGTAAATAGCTACCTACTGAAGTTTTGAGTGAGCAGTTTTTCTTTCTTGAAATTAGAAGAGTTCTTTGTAAGGTTTGATAGTTATTTAGAACCAATCTCTTACTGGTCTTGTTTTTGATATTAGGTAGCACAAAAATCAACATGCCAAATTATTATTGTGTGCCTGGATGGAAGCCGAGTTTCAAAACTTCCTCGAGTCTAGCGAACCAGCAGTTTGTTTTCGAAAGGATGAAAATATAATAAATCAATGGCTTACAGATATTCCCAGGGCATTATGAACTCCCACAAAATATTCTGTAGTTTGTGCCAAGCATTTTCCAGAGTTGAAATTTATTAGCGAATGTATTTATCGTTTTTCCACATGGACCAACAAAGGCAATACCCGCTAAAATTGAACTGAATTTAAAAGTGCAAAGTATTTTTCCTAATTTACCCCGCTACTTATCAGAAACAGTCCCCATTCAAAGAACAGATCCAATCGAAAGAACTAGAGCAGTGAAGGAACGTTGTGAGTAACTGAATGAAGTATTTGAAAATTCAGATTTAATTTGTAATTTTGTTGTTTTAACATCCAATTATGAAAATAAGATTTCTATATATAAATCTTGAAATTTGAAAATTTTTGAGAAACAGCATGTTTTTTTTACACTCTAGATTTGCCATCAAATGCAACCGCATGTTCAGAAATATACAGTATATTTGTGCATATATTTTTACAGTACAAATAATTCATGGGATTTTAGGTGAAGACATATACTTTAATGCTCTTAATAATAACAATAAAATATCTCCTAATGAGTTGAAATGGTTTTACCAATACAATGGAAAATAACTAGATGGTCTCCACTGAAAAATTTGCTTTCTCGTTATGAATATCAAACATCAGAATTAAATTCAATTCTAAACCAAATGAAAAGCACCATCATAGAATTAATAGATAATACCAATCCTATTCCTTCCAACCTACGCAAAATTGAATTCAAATATCTGTTGATATCTTTCACAACATTCGTATTCACCTAAAGATAAGTAAGTGTTGTATATTTTATATCTTATTATTCAAATTGTTTAAATCTTAAAGTGATAGCAGGAGTATTACATATACGTACTCCAATCAAATATTCATGTTGTTCAGACTTTTCAAGCTAATAAACGTTTTCATGTGTGATATAACTGTTTGGTGTTCCTTATAGAAAAAATGTGTATAAATAATTTATATAGGTAATTGCATGATCTCCAATTTTTTTAGCACTATTTTTTTATATAACGTACCTTCAAGCTGAAAAATTTTTCGAGAATGCAAGCACTACATGAATCTGTCCCGTTGGTCGAAGATCGATCGATTCACTGGAATGAGTTGATGCGACGTTGCCAATTCTATGTTCATGGCTTGTAAGTAAAGTTAGGCTTTGACTGAATGCTAAGTTAAATTATAAGAAAGTGAAGACTTCTTCTTCTTCTTCCTTCCTTTACATATGCCAGGAAACCAAGGCCATCTACACATCAAACGAAATAGGCCACCAGATCGTCATTGACAGGTCTTCGAAAGATACTGATCCCCAGTGGAGTGTTGGCTCATAGTTTTATTTCAGATTTTAGTAGATGAACTTAGTTTAGGAGATGAAGTAAATTTGTTTGAGGTTTTTATGGATATCCATGATTGACGTCATAACATCTGAAAAACAAAAAAAAAATCAAACCCAATGAAAATGATGGGATTAATTGACTGACTAAGGAAATGACACATATGAGGTTTATCTAATGATCTAGAGCTTAATATTGGAGGATCTTAAAAAATTTAATAGTAATCCAGGAATTCCAGGATCAGTGGAAAATATAACATCAAAGACATTTATTGGAAGTGGTAAGTTCAATTGTAACTTTACTATATCTAAATATAATCTACTACCGTTTATTGTATTCAGATTGCAGGAGAGGAATATGTGATTGAGTTCTCTCCTTTCTCCGCATTCACACCGATCACAACTAACCACGCCTATTTTTTGTAAATGAACAGAACTACTGCGATGATTCGATCTCAAGCGCCAGAGAGTAGTAATGTAGCCCCTCGGGAAGTCTGAAGACTGAAACCAAGGTTTTGTGAAAAAATGAGGACTCTCAGTCATTACTATTTAGAACGAAATATTGTTGCTCCTATCTTCATCCAATCCCTCTTCCATCTCTCCCTTATTAGGAACATATCGCTTATTAATCGGCCAAAATTCTGACACATTTCCCTTCAAATCCTGATAAAAATGTTTCAGTGATCATCGCTTGGCACGTTCATTCGCCGATTCATTGCCATTATGACCAGGCAAACAAGCTTAAACAAAAATTCATCTCTATATAACGAAAAGAGATAAAAACGTATGTCTAAAATAATGTAATAGGCACGCTAATTGCTTTTCTAGTGCGATATTTTCTATAGCTAACTTCTAGAATCTGAAATGATGCGACATTTTAGTAAGTTTTCATTTCTTATAATCTCTGTGGCTCGCTGGATTGCTAGAAGTTCTGCCGTACAAATTGAGAAGAAATCTAGAAGACTATATTAATCTATATCGCGCAAATTGGTAGCAGCTTATCACGCAAATTGGTGGCAGCCGTTGACACGTGTTTCGAGCTTATTGGCTCTGCTCAGAACTGCGTAGCCAAGTTCAAGTTGAACGAACCTGAAGACAGTAACACAAGAAAACTAAGGAATACAGACAACCTCTGAAGCAAGTCGCCACATTTCAGGCTACCGCGTTTGTACTTTCCGGATAGGGAGATTTGGAAAAGTACTTCTCCGTAAGGTGACTATTTATCTTCGGGATAAATATAAAAATTAATTATTTTATATTCATTTCATATATATAATTTATACCTATCATATATTTTACATTGTTAGATATTCCGACAATGTTCACTTTCGTTTGAATTTTCTTCTGCATCAAGCATTGTTTACATATTGTCTCGGCTTAGAGCATCCTGGAAGGATAAGTAGTTTTCCAAATCTCCCAATCCGGAGAGAACGAACGCAGTTCACTTCCATTTATCAATCATGGCAAGATAGCTTGATATCACATATGTGAAGGAAAAGAACAAAAATTACCTAAATTTCATGCATTAAGCCATGGAAAATTGAGTCTGAACTTTGATAAAACATGTTTCCGTCCCTTTAGTTGCTATGCTAATAACTCATCTATATAAAAAAAACTCAACTTCACTAAAGCTGATGCGAATATTGAAATATGAATGAATAATAGAGCGAAATACCTTGAAAAAGAAATTGATAGACTATTAAATTCCAATGATTATATGAATGGAATAATGAAAAATAATATCTCGGAAGTTCTAGTTCTAGTTCTAGTTTTTCAAAGACTAAAAATGGTAGGTATATTGTGCTATAGCAGAAAGTATACAGACCCACGAAGTGCTAAACTGGAGCGAAGAAGAAGATTACCATATGAGAATACTGAAAAGACTGCAGAAAACATTTTCAAAAATAATATGTTACAAACTCTTTCAACTTTTATTGTCTGATCAACTATACGCAAAGGCTGAGGTTTCAGATAAAAGTCAATCATATTTTTTTTAATAGCGAAGAAGGAACACATTAAACTGGAAAACAATGAGTGTAAGTTGACTATATTTATCAGACACGCCATATGATAGGAAAAACTACAAGAACCAACGCAATGAAAACAAAACATTGGAAATCGATGATATAATTTCCTCCAGTAGAAATAAAAGAAAAATAGTAAATAATAAATAAATGCGGCGGCAGCGGTAATAATGTATGATACTTAACTCGCCGTTCGTCTACCGTCACATTGCAGTATATATACAGGAGAAACGTTTGCTATATTGGAAGCATTAAAATTATGCAAGTCCAAAATATCATCATAAAAAATACCACCACGTTTTTGAAAAATTTAAATCTGTTTAAATCCATTTAACCTCTGTTATTTATCATTAATTTGTTTTGTATGTATCTCTGATTGTACCACCGCTAATAACCCTCCGTGGTTGATGCGGGTAAATTAAATAAAAAAAAAATAAATAAATGAATATTTGTTAAATAGATTTCAAATATGTTCAACTTCTGATTACCCCAATTACCGATATTATGTCACAAATGTTTACGAACATCCATGTACCTATATAAACCATAAAATAGATTTGAATTCTCATTCAATTGGAAACAGAGATAGAGAAGTAGCTAAGCAATAATTGAATATGAAATCAAATTCAAACACTTGAATTTATGATTCACAATTTATTGGCAACATAGCATGACGCGTTCCGTCGTTACAAACGACTTCTTCTGATGCTAACAGAATAATGCTAACATTATTACATAAATAATTGTAATAAAGTGTAAATCATGAGTTCAAGTGTTTGAATTTAAGTTTATATTCAATTATAATCGAATTACAATTATATAATTATAATATATAATTTAAATATATATTTTCATAATTTTTTTGTTTTATAAGAAGGAAATATCCGTTTAGTTTTGTCAATTTCTTACTAAATTTCATAAATAATTGTTCGAAATAAGTTTAAGTTCAGTTTAAATTGAATCAATTAAACTCGTCTGAAGGATTAGCTTACACGTATCCATTTTGGACATACTAATATTTTCTCTCGAAAATGATGAGTGATTTGTAAATTTTGGAAAGCAAATATTGTAGTTGTGTAACCTTTCAACTGAATAAAGATTATTAATATTATTATCAATATTATATTCGATTTACTTCAAGTAAACGCCAACACTATTATATATTATATATTATATATTATATATTATATATTATATATTATATATTATATATTATATATTATATATTATATATTATATATTATATATTATATATTATATATTATATATTATATATTATATATTATATATTATATATTATATATTATATATTTTGTCACTAAAATTGAAGTTGAGGATACCATTAGAGCCTTAGAAAATAAAAAAAGCGTCGGTGTTGATTCCATATCAGCCAAAGTTTTGAAAGGAATTAGTGGAATTATTGGCGAGCACTTTGCATATCTGTTTCGGCAAAATGAATAATTGAGTTATATTATTCAAATAATGGACTGTAAATGAAAATGGGAAATACAACAACTCACCTTGAAATGAAGATGTTCGGCTTAGTTGTTCGGCTGTTCGGGATAGTTTGGTTCAAATTCCGAATCGATTTCTAAACTATGTAAATTTATTTGATCAACTATTTCCGAAATTTCAACCTTTGTATTCTCAAGTGAATTGAAACTAATTTTGAAATATGAAGCAATTTTTGGCTGATTTAAGTCTTCAATATAATCAAACATTTTTTGAAATCTGCGAAACAACATCTGTTTTCTTGATTCTAATAACTTCAATTTATTTACGCTTTTTCTCTCTTCCTCTGACGACTTCGACATTTTCAAATCAATAATTGGTAGTGAACAGATATAAAAGACCAATAGCACCTACAAAAATTTCAATTCTGAGTATTATGTATTTATATGTGAATATGTATTTTATCTGATCTTATGCCTATGCAGAATTTATATATTCAAGTTATATTCAAAATTAAAGAAAAGTAATGTATTTTCTAATTTTCTAAAACTAACAAGAAAAACTGAAAAATGATTCAATACCGGTTCGATTGGACCAAATGTTTCGGCAAAATGAATAATTGAGTTATATTATTCAAATAATGGACTGTAAATGAAAATGGGAAATACAACAACTCACCTTAAAATGAAGATGTTCGGCTCTTGTTGCTCCTATGATGAACTTCCTTCAAAAACAAGAGGAATATCGGAAGGAAAATTGAGGAAAAACTAGGATAGAAGTTGTTTGTAGCAACCCTCGAACATCTATACTAAATCTATAAGTCTCTATTGTGGTATCAACTAATCTATATTGAATATCTTCTACAGCGGTATATATTTAAACGAACTAAAGCGGTATCACTAACTAAATTGTGTATATTTCGAGTCAAAACGACACTATCTACCAAATTGCAAAATGCGATGAATTCAATATATAAACGACGTATTTGTTGTCCGAAAACTAACTAACTATTGCATGTAGGTATAAGACCATCTGTTAACGTAAAGAAAAAAGGCAAAAAAGGCATTTATCTCGTTCGCAGAGATAACCGCGTAAACAATATCTTATAAATGTTTCCATCACTACTGCAAAGTTCCCCAATATCCTTAAGCAATCCATAGTAATTCCAGTATTTAAGAATGGAACCGTGAGTGAAATTACTAATTATCGCCCAATATCCATTTTGAGCGTGTTTTCCAAGGTAATAGAGAAAATTGTTTTCGCCAGAATGATGAGTTATCTCAATAGATTCAAAATAATTGACTCCGCGCAACATGGATTCAGAAGCGGCCACTCAACTCAGTCAGCTGCGGTTAAGTTTTTTGAATCCGTCTACGAGTGTTTGGATAAACACTTGTTTGTGGCGGGGTTATTTTTTGATTTATCTTCCGCATTTGATTCACTATCCTTTGAATTTTTACTTGATAAATGCTACAATTTAGGTTTCAGAGGTGTGTTTCTGAATTGGTTACGTAGTTATCTTGAAGAAAGAACAATGGTAGTGAAAATAGGTGAGAGTTCTATTGTCTATTCTTAGAGACATGATATTGCTCTTGGGGTGCCTCAAGGCTCTGTACTCGGACTCTGTACCTCTTTTATTCATATTGTTCATAAACGATCTGCCTGCGAAGTTGTCCCGGTTTTTGGTGACACTATTTGCCGATGATTCATCGGTAGTTGTTTCTGGCAGGACTCCTGAAGAACTTCTGGAGGCATGTGAATGCATTGTGAGGGAGTTTGTAAGTTGGTGTCAAATGAACAATCTGATGGTGAACGTTGACAAAACTGTATGTGTTCAGTTTTGTCTGAAGGGCAATGGAATGAGTACCTTGGATGTTAGATATGGGGACAACACTATATCATCATCCCAATCAACGAAGTTCCTTGGAATATATGTAGACAGAAATTTGAGATGGACAACACACATTGAGGTCTTATGTAAAAAATTGAGTAACTCATTTTTTGCAATCTCTAGAATCAAGAACATCGTACCTAGAAACTGTGTCATGAATGTGTATTACAGTCTTGTATATAGTCATCTAAATTATAATATTCTGCTGTGGGGTTGCTCTACAGAAATAAATAGGGTGTTTATTACACAGAAGCGAATACTTCGATTAATATTCAATATTCATCAGCGAACATCTTGTAAACCTATCTTCATTAATAATTACATACTCACCTTACCGTGTTTATATATTTATAGATGTTTGTTATATGTTAAAGAAAATGAAGATAGGTTTATTAAATTGAATAGTAATCATGAGTATTCAACAAGAAACAGGGATGTGCTACTTATTCCTATGCATAGAACAGCCAGATTTGAGCACTCTCTCTATTGTCAGAGCATTAAAATTTTCAACCATTTACCATCGAATTTGAAAGTACTGAAAGATCATTTGTTTAAGAGGAGAGTTAAATCTCTGCTCTTAACAAAGGCGTACTATAGTGTGTCAGAGTACTTCGATGATTCGGATGTAGGTAATAATGTTTGAATCAATTTTTTGTATCATATATTTGTATAATTTTTTAACACTAATGTTCTTCACCATGTGAAATTGTCCCAAATGTTTAATATCTCTGAGGAAATTTTTATTTTCTTTTCTTTTCAATCAAAATTGTATATTACTGTAAATATGAGTTTAACCAAGATTTTTGTATGAACCAATATTTTTGCTCGAGGGCTGAATGGAAGATCAGACTCCAAACTGAATTCGGTCCTTTTGAGAGCATTTCTCTTAGTTGTAATTATTTATCAATTGAAATGAATGTAATTTTACTATGTAAGGAATGTTTCTCAATAAAATTTTATTATTATTATTATTATTATTATTATTATTATTATTATTATTATATACAGGAGCAATATGTGGAATTTATGTACAATAATGAACCAAACCCGACACTTTTATGTGTGTGGATATGAATTGATGTTGGAATTCCATTTCCCAATGTAAAAAAAGTTGTAGCTTATACTATATTTCTAAGAAGCCACTCAAGTGAATAAATCAACGCACTCTTAAGAATTCTGAATCAAATTGACCATTCGTCTTATATGTTAAGAGACATAAACATTTCTGTCATACAGGAAAACCGATCAGAAAAATGAGTTACTCAAATGCAATACAAACACTCCTTCATATCTTAATCAATAAGAGATATATCTCAAAAAATCTCATACACGGGCATTCATTTATTTGTTGGGGCGAGTGACCACTTGGTGTATATTATGAACAGTAAAAACTTCTCCAAAGTCACTAATTTCATGATCTTCAGGAATATATATATACTTTTGCTGTAGACAAAAGAAATCAGATCATCATAATGGTCTGATGAGATCACCAACGGCATTATGAAACTTTTTATATTACCGAAAGCCTATGAAGTTAGTTTTGAGGCTTGCCTTCAGGAGTGCGACGTTTCGCTAGAAAACATGATGGTAAATATTGAATGTTTCTCGAATTTTGCGATACAAGACCAACGAAATAATTCATTTCATTACGAGTAGGTATATCACCACTGGCCTAAAGTAAGAATGGAATGAATTATCGACTGAATTTTCTAATTAAATTTGATTCAAAGGGAATGAAGAGCATCTGATGGTTCGCTTGCAAATTGATTCATATAAAGCGTCTTCTTTTCTTTTTTTCGAATGGTTTTTCTTCGAAACCACATTTAACAGGCTATCGAGAAGAATGTTCGATGTAAAATGAGATCATACATGCTCAGTACGTAGAGGAGAAAAAAAAATTCATAAAAATCTGTGTGATACAAGATCACTCTACTATAATCAATGCATTGATTTAAAAATTGTTTCATTTTTTATTTCATCATTTTGTGGTATTCTAATGATTGCCAGTTTTCTGAGTTCATTTTAAAAATGCAGCAGAATAACCATATATTTTCATAATTTTTTGATTGGTAGTGTTTAGAAATAGTTGAGTATATGGATAGAGCCATTATCCTCATCTAGTTTCTCACGAAGATGTGGATGAAAACCTCATTTCATACCTGGTTCTGATAGTAAAATCTTGCGTTACTTATCAAAATACCTCATGCAATTTGGCATGATTTTCTTCACAGCTCCCATTTTTCAATATCTCTAACCTCCAACCGAAATACTAACATGGTTATCATACCTTAATTACTGATGAACTGAAAGAAATAATACAACAAGAATACACACAAAGCCTTATTTTTCCAATTTTTGTTCATATTTTTTTGTATTTTTTCATTTTTATATCTTTTATTTAGCAATTGAATAGTAGAGTAAAGTTGTTGACCAGATTGTAAGATTCCGATGAATAATGAAAAACATATTCTTCCTATGTACAACAATTTTCTCTTTTCGGTAACTGAAAAACACTTAATGAAAGCATCACAATTCAAAACTTCCAACATTCATATGGAGATCAAATAGAAAGCAAACCGTCAGACTCTTTGTCGATATAATGTAAAAAAGTGTTGAAAATATGAGTATTAAATGAGTCATTTTGTTCAATGAGACGTTTTTTCCACAAAAAGGAAGAACAATTAATTTTTTTTGTTCTAAATTATATTGTGAAGAGTACAAATACGAATATAATCGAACAAAGAAACACTCAATATGTACTGAAAAGTATTTAAATTATTCGCCTAGCTCGGATTGAATTTGTTGAAACACTGATGAACATGCAATTTAAGTGGGTGAATTTCGTCATAAAAATCCAATAACAGCATACTTTCAATGAATTTCAGAATATAGGTTCAATATTTCAAATGAATTTCGACATTCGTCAGACAAGCTATAGGATGGCAAAATCTATAGAAACCACATTCTCAATAGAAACATAAACAAAATGCTCTCTTTTTGTCAATTCAATGGACTTCCAGTTCAACAATGGGCTTGTTATCTATCTACATTACTCAAGAATCATCATGATTGAACAACTCAAATCATAGACACACACCTGCAACAATGTCTCTTTGCAGCTTCTCGAACCTGATTCCTACCACACCATAGTCCGGTGGTTTCCCGATTAAGTCACGAAGGAGACTAAAAACGCTTTCCTGATTACCTTTCAAATGACTATATCAAAAGGCCAACCTAAATTAATGGTTTTAAGACAAGAGAAATCTATTTGGAACAAACCGCAAGACGAAAGGTGCATTAATCCATATGAAATACGTTGAGCTAGAGCAATTCGAAATTAACTAATTATAATAAACGTTGAAATATTTTGGTTTGAGTTTTTGTGAAACGAAAATCTCCGGTTGCCATATATTCTCGCATATGTTCGAAACATAAAATAAATGTCTATTTTCAAAATAGGCAAAGAACTGTGCTCTGAGAATCTGATTATTAAAAGATATTATGAACCTGCTGTTGCTCTGCAATAACATGTTGAGAATATAACAGAATTGCAGAGATTGCAGAGTAATAAATGCAGTAAATGATCTAACGCTCATCAGGAACATTCAAGGAGTTCATCCGCTTGAAGTATGTGAATTCTGTGAAGAAAACTAATGATACATTATGATGTTTCAAGCTGATTGATTCAATTATATCGAGCATTGAGGAATATATTGCTATTAGTTGTTTGTATTTTCAGAAACATATGACTCAATTCGAAAAACAAGTTTTTGCTCTGGTAATTAACAGTGCTTCTTACCCATCATTCAGAATTAATTTAAACTAGTCTGACTTCTACTGAATTCTCGATATTGGGTAAGTATCCCAAATAATCTGCCAAGTGTTTTGAATAATTGTCGAGAAAATGACTTTCCCGTTCTCATAATCAATATGACACCAATTGACAGTTTCTTCCAAAAAATTCGTTCTAGTAAATCTATATCTGTAAATCTAGAACTGCTTATCATATTATCACGCTTATTTTAGTTCTGAGCTTACATACGGAATAATGTTATGGAGCTGCTCTGGTCTTCAAGACAGAGTTTATAAATTGCAGAAAAGGACAAAAACAAATATAGTTGGAAAGAGTTCTATCACATCGTGTAGAACACATTTTAAGAAATTGCTTATTTTCCTTTTAGCTTACATTCATATTTTGGAAGTGGTCTGTTATGTCAGGTTGAACATATCTTTATTCAGAAGAAATAATGATTATCATGATTATGAAACCCGTAATGTAGATGGTCTAATGATACTACAAGTATCATTTGTCTCGTTGCAAGAGTAGTCCGAAATATATAGGAGCCAAACTCTATAACAAACTACCACCTATACTAAAACTAATATGTGATAAAAAACTATTCAAAAAAACTTAATGAAAATTTATTGTCGAGATGTTTTCATACCATTGATGAGTATTTCGAATGTGAATATTAGTTGATAAGAATTGTCATCTGAGTGTGTATGTTGATTATTTGGTAGTTTTGACATCTGCAATGTCGTTGTACCTACTACATGTGAGTATGTATTGATTCAAGAACAATAAATTAAAAATTTATTATTATTGCTATTATTATTATATGTTGTATATCTCGAACAATTTCTATTTTCAGAGAATATGTTAGCTCAATTTTAGCCCACATTTGACATTCGTTCTGACATTTTGGTGGATTACTGTCATTTGGTCGCCATTGCCGAAATTAAAGTGTCCAGTCTGCGTCATATAAATTATTTCAAGCGTATAGACCTTGATTATGGGAATCGACTTTATGTTGAGAAATAAAGTTCTGAGATAAACTGCGCAACTTTCTGATCTTTTACATGACATAATTGCAGTACCAAAAATTTTGTCCCAAACTTTTCATCGAATAACCTCAAAGAACGAGAAATTCATCTTTTGGCAAACAATGTGGTGCTCAAGTTAGTGCCAAAATATACATTAGTTCAGAAAAAGCTATGAACCAACTGAAAGAGGAAAAGAAGATGGCGGTTAAATAAAGGGTCCTTGGTACAACCGCATCGATTGAAGTGAAAAAATATTAAATTCATTTTTCAGACGAATACTTGAATTCCCCGAGATGTAGCTCTGCGTATTCCAAAAAAATCAAAAGAATGTGTGAGGCATATTACTAACCCATATTCTACTCAGAAAAGAAAGGAAAAAAAGTGAATGATGTTAAATACCTTCCGACTGGTTTAAAGACATGTGGAAACCACAAGAATTCGAGGAACCGATACTGGATGACTTCATTTTTCAGACCCTGCAATTTGCTTGCGGCAAATTCCATCTAGGCGTACATGTTGATGAGGGTCTGATGCTTATGGCAGGTTTGTTTATTTCCTCCAATCTCATTGGAGAAACAAACCACTCGTTAAGTCAAGACGCGGTCGGCTTCTTAAAAAGTGTAGAATTTAGAGATTAGGAAACGCATATGTTGATGGAATCTGAGACAAAAATATTGAGAATGATAAATATTTCAATTATTTCGACAACATCTCGTCTTTCATCCCAAATGTATCTGGAAGATCATAAGATATATTCAAATATCATGCCTCTATATAACTATATACTCTAGATATTGTATATTCGTCGAAAAAATGGTTCCTTTGATTGAAAAACCTTCATTTCCAGAATGAATAAGCGGTTGTAGTGTTTAGATTTCTCATGACCAATACTTAAGAAAAAGAGGGATGAACCAGTTTCTCTATTTGATGAGGGTCTGATCATCATGGCAGGTTTGTTTATTTCCTCTAAATTCATTGGAGGAACGAACCACTTGTCAAGTGAAAATGCTGACGGATTCTGAGTGAATTCGAGTTTCAAAGATTACGCAACGAAAATGATGATAAAATCTGAGAAAGAATTATCGAGAGTCATACATTTTTCAATTCGTTTGATCACAGTTGCCGATCATATGGGCCTTTTATCCCACAATATATTTAGAAAAGCATAAATCTCTTGTGTCTCTGTATCCAGATCCTCAAGATACTCTATGTCCGTCGGAAGAAATGGTTCAATGAATTGAAAAACCTTTATTTTCACAATGAAGAAGTAGTTATTCATTTGTATTCAGATTTTGCATGCTCAATTAATATTATACGTTGGCTGCTGTTTTGTTAACATGATGGTATATGACCGACGTGAATATAGCTGAGGATACAAATACAGCAAATAATGAACTGCAACTCAAACTGAAAATCAGCGTGATCATCTTAAGTTAGCAGTAAATGATCCAATGCTCATCAGAAAGATTCAAGGTGCTCATCGTTCGAAGTATGTTCGACGTTTGAAGTATTTCACATTCGAAATTCGTTCTGAAATTACTCTGGACTACTCTCACTTGGTTGTCATTAGCACATTGCCGAAATGGAACTGTCCAGTTTCCCTCATATAGATCATTTCAAACGTATCAGAACTTGGATATGGAAATCGACTTTATGTTGAGAGAAAAGATTCTGAGAAAATCAGCGCAACTTTCTGATCTTGTACACTACATGATTGCCATACCAAAAATTTGGACCGGGTCCCCTCTTCAAACCTCCTGGAAGAACCAAGAAATTCATCTTTTGGCGAACAATGATTTATGTTAGTGCCAAAATACACTTTAGTTCAAATAATGCTATAAAACAACCGAAACACAAACAGAAAATAGAAGTGAAAAGACGAAGAGTTCTTTTTAGAAACGCATCGATTGAAGTGAAAAAAATCTTGAATTTTTTTTTCTGATAAATACTTCATTTCCCGAAATCTATCTCTGATTATTCCAAAAGAATCTCTGAATCGAGAGAAGCTTATTATTAGCCTCTATTATCTTCATACAATAATAGAAATAACGTGAATTATGTTAACTATCTTCAGATTGGTTTAAATACATGCATAAACCACAACAATTGGAAGCACCCATATGGAACGATTTCCTTCTTCAGATCCTGCAATGCGACAATCTCCATTTAGACGTACATATTTTCATCATTAGTGTTTTCATCATTGAAAAATTTTTGAGGAATAGGAGAAATGGCAGATTTGTTAATTTCTTCTGAATTCATTAGAGGAACGAAAAACTTGTCCATTGAAAATGCGGACGGGTTCTAAGAAAGTATGATTTTCAAAAATTACGCAACGGAAATGTTGATAAAATCTGAGAAAGAATTATTGAAAGTCATACATATTTCAATTCGAGTGACCACAGTTGCCGATCATATGACCCTTTCATCTCAAATATATCTGGAAAAGCATAAATCTCTTGCGTCTCTGCAACCATACCCTCAAGATATTCTATGTCCGTCGGAAGAATTGGTTCGATGAGTTGAAAAATTTTTATTCCCACAATGAAGAAGCAGTTAATGTATTCAGATTTTGAATGCTAAATTAATATTATACTGCTGCTGTTTTGCTAACATGACGGTGTACGACCGAGGTGAGGAGTGTTTTGGATACAAATACAGCAAAGAATGAACTTCAACTCAAACTGAAATTCAGCGTGATCATCTGAATTTAGCTGTTGCTGTTGAACTGAATTCATTCGAAAAACAGTTGTGAATGTTTTCAACTTCAATCTTCTCTTTATCAATTCAGTGGACTAACAGTTGAACAATAAGCTTGATATTTATGTATATTACTCAATAATCATCATGATTAAACTATTCAAATCATAATCAAATACATCCCTACACCAATGTTTTCGCAGTGACTCGAACCCGAATCGTACCACACCGTAATCGGATGCCCGATTAAGTCACGTAAGCTACTTAAAACGCTTTCTTGGTTACCTTTAAAAAGGACTAGGTGGGTAACTTTCTTCCAGCGAATATGAAAGATTATCCTAAAATTAATAGGTGCATTATTCCATATGAACTACGATGAATTAGTCGAATTCGAACTGAAGTAATTACTATAAACGTTGAAATATTATAAGTCGAGTCTCGCGTAAACGAAAATCTCCGTTTGCTGTATATTCCCGTATATGTTCGAAATATAGAATAAATGTCTTTTGTGGTGTTTCAAGGTTATTGATTTAATTATATCGATCATTGAGGAATATATTGCTATTAGTTGTTTGTATATTTAGAAACAGATGACTTAATTCAAAAAAGGAATTTTTGCTCTGGTAATCAACAGGCTTCTCACCCATCATTTAGAATTAATTTAGACATTCTGACTTCTTACTGAATTCTCGATAATGCATAAGTATCCCAAATAATGAGCCGAGTGTTTTGGATAATTGTCGAGAGAAAGACTTTCCTCATTCTCATAGTGAATATAACACCAAGTGATTGTTTCTTCCAGAAAAATTAGTTGTAGTAAATCTATATATTCATCTCGAAAAATTTCTATTTTCAGAGAAGGAGTATGCACAATTTGAACCCACATTCGAAGTTTGTTCTGACAAAACTCTGGATTACTCTCAGCTGGTTGCTATTTGCACATTGCCGAAATTGAAGTGTCCAGTCTTCCTCATAAATATCATGTCAAACGTATCAAAAATTGGTTATGGAAATCGACTTTATGTTGAGAAAAAAGATTCCGATAAAAACTGCTCAATTTTCTGATCTTGTACACTACATGATTGCAATACCAAAAATTTAGTCCCAATCTCCTCATCGAACGTCCTAAAAGAACGAAGAAATTCATTTTTTCGCGTGCAATGTGGTGTTCAAGTTAGTGCCAAAATACACTATAGTTCACAAAATGCTATGAACCAACTAAAACACGAGGAGAAAATAGCGGGAAAAGAAGAGTCCTTTGTAGAACCGCATCGATTGAAGTGAAAAAAATCTCAGAATATTTTTTCAGATGAATACTTCAGTTCCACGAAATCCAGCTCTGAATATTCCAAAAGAATCGAGTGAACATATAACTAACCTCTGTTCTTCTTAAAAGAGAATGGAAATAACGTGAATGATGTTATCTACCTCCAGACTGGTTTAAAGACATATCGAAACCACCAGAATTCGAGGAAATGATATTGAACGACTTCCTTCTTAAGACTCTGCAATTTGCTTGCGACTAATTCCATTCAGCCGTACATGTATGCATCTCAACTGTTTCCAGTTACAAATATTTGAAGATATAATAAGAAGATATAATGAAGATATAATACAAACAATATTTGAAGAAAAGGATAAATGAATCCATTGATAATAATTTGTCCATTTGATAACCTTCTGATCATAATGGTAGGTTCGTTCATTTCCTATAAAATTATTAAAGAGGACCGAACCACTTGTCATGTGAAGATGCGGTTGGGTTCTTAAAAGTTTGAGTTTTAGAGATTAGGAAACGGATGTGATGATGGAAGCTGAGAAAAAAATAGTGAGAATGATAAATATTTCAATTACTTCGACAACAATTCAGTCTTTCATCCCAAATGTATCTGAAAAAGCATAAGATAAATTCACATCTCATGCTTCTCTGTGAATATATCCTCCAGATACTGTATGTTAGTCGAAAAAAAGGTTCAATTGATTAAAAACGTTTATTTCCAGAATGGAGAAGCAGTTGTAGTGTTTAGATTTCTCATGATCAACACAAGGAGTGAATCAGATTGTTCATTTAATGAGAGTCTGATCATTATGATAGGTTTAATCAATTATAAGAATTATCGAGAGTTATTCATCTTTCAATTGGTTTGATCACAGTTGCCGATCATATGAGCCTTTTATTCCAAATATTTCTGGAAAAGCATAAATATCTAATGTCCCTGTATCCAGATTCTAAAGATACTATTAGTCCGTCGGAACAAATGGTTCAATCAATTGAAAAACTTTTATTCCTACAATAAAGAAGCAGTTAATGTATTCAGATATCGCATGCTGAATTAATATTATACACTGGTTGCTGTTTGTTAAAATGATGGTATACGACCGACGTGAATATTTTTGTGGATACAAATACAGCAACGAATGAACTGCAACTTAAACTGAAATTCACCGTGATCATCTTAATTTAGCAGTATCTGATCCAACGCTCAACAGAAAGATTCAAGGTGTTCATCGTTCGAAGTATGTTCGACGTTTGAAGTATTTCACATTCGGAATTCGTTCTGACATTACTCTGGATTACTCTCATCAATACTCGATCAATAGAAAGTACATTTTAAACAATCTCCTCATCGAACGTCCTGAAAGCACGAAGAAATTCATTTTTTGGCGTGCAACGTGGTGTTCAAGTTAGTGCCAAATACACTCTAGTTCACAAAAGGCTATGAACCAACTAAAACACGAGGAGAAAATAGCGAGAAAAGAAGAGTCCTTTGTAGAACCGCATCGATTGAAGTGAAAAAAATCTCAGAATATTTTTTCAGATAAATACTTCAGTTCCACGAAATCCAACTCTGAATATTACAAAAGAATCTCTGAATCGAGTGAACATATAACTAACCTATGTTCTCCTTAAAAGAGAATGGAAATAACGTGAATGATGTTAACTACCTCCAGACTGGTTTAAAGACATATCGAAACCACAAGAACTCGAGGAACCGATATTGAACGACTTCGTTCTTAAGACCCTGCAATTTGCTTGCGACATATTCCATTTAGCCGTACATGTATGCATCTCAACTGTTTCCAGTTACAAACATTAGGATAAATGAATCAGTTTGTCCAGTTGATAACCTTCTCATTATAATGGCAGGTTTGTAGGTTTGTTCATTTCCTATAAAATTATTAAAGAGGACTGAACCACTTGTCATGTTAAGATGCGGTTGGGTTCTTGAAAGTTTGAGTTTTAGAGATTAGGAAACGGATGTGATGATGGAAGCTGAGAAAAAAATAGTGAGAATGGTAAATATTTCAATTACTTCGACAACAGTTCAGTCTTTCATCCCAAATGTATCTGAAAAAGCATAAGATAAATTCACATATCATGCTTCTCTGTGAATATATCCTCCAGATACTGTATGTTAGTCGAAAAAATGGTTCAATTGATTAAAAACGTTTATTTCCAGAATGAAGAAGCAGTTGTAGTGTTTAGATTTCTCATGATCAACACAAGGAGTGAATAAGATTGTTCATTTAATGAGAGTATGAGCATTATGACAGGTTTAATCAATTATAAGAATTATCGAGAGTTATTCATCTTTCAATTGGTTTGATCACAGTTGCCGATCATATGAGCCTTTTATTCCAAATATTTCTGGCAAAGCATAAATATCTTATGTTCTTGTATCCAGATTCTCAAGATAGTATTAGTCCGTCGGAAGAAATGGTTCAATGAATTGAAAAACCTTTATTTTCACAATGAAGAAGCAGTTAATGTATTCAGATATCGCATGCTCAATTAATATTATACACTGGCTGCTATTTTGACCGACGTGAATATTTTTGTGGATACAAATACAGCAACGAATGAACTGCAACTTAAACTGAAATTCACCGTGATCATCTTAATTTAGCAGTAAATGATCCAACGCTCATCAGGAAGATTCAAGGTGTTCATCGTTCGAAGTATGTTCGACGTTTGAAGTATTTAAATTCGGTGAGCAAAACTAATGGCACCTTATAATGTTTCAAGCTGATTGATTCAATTATATCGAGCATAGAGAAGTATATTGCTATTAGTTGTGAGTATATTTCGACTCATTCACTTTCGAAATTCTTTCTGACATTACTGTGAATTACTCTCAGTTGGTCTCCATTGCCGCAATGGAACTTTCCAGTATCCCTCATATAGATCATTTCAAGCGTAGAGAACTTGGTCATGGGAATCGACTTTATGTTGAGAGAAAAGATTATGAAAAAAAATGCGCAATTTTTTGTTCTGGAACACATTATTTTGGCAATACCAAAAATTTGGACCCAAGCTCCTCATCGAACGTCTTGAAAGAACGACTAAATTCACCTTTTGGCGAAAAATATGGTGTTCACGTTAATGCCAAAATACACAATAGTTCAAGAGAAGGTATGAATCAACTGAAACACGGAGAGAAAATAGCAGGAAAATGAGGAGTCCTTTGTAGAACAGCATCGTTTGCAAAGGAAAACATCTTCAGGGTTCTTTACTCATTTTTACTCTCATTTTGTTCATTTCCTATCAATTCATTTAAGGAACGAACCACTTGTAAAGTGAAGATGCTGATGGGTTCTGAGTGAATTTGAGTATCAAAGATTACGCAGAGGTAATAATGATAGAATCGAGAAACGAATTATCGAGAGTCATACATCTATCATTTAGTTTGACCACAGTTGCTGATCATATGAAAAAGCATAAATCTCATGCGTCTCTGTATCCAGATCCTTACGATAGTCTATGTCAGTCGGAAGAAATGGTTGAATTAATTGAAGGACCTTTATTTCCAGAATGAAGAAATAGTTTAGACACTCTGATTCCTCATGTTTAATTAATTTCATTCACCTGCTGCTGTTCTGCTAACATGATGGTATATGACAGAGCGCTGTGAATACAAAAATACAGAAAAGAATGATCTGCAACTTAAATTGAAATTCATCGTGATCATCTTAATTTAGCTGCTGGTTTTATACTGAATTTATTCGAAAAACAATTGATAATTTTTTCATGATTTGGACATTTTATTTCCAGATACTTTAGGAAAACATTTCATGGAAATTTCGATATATTTAAAGTTTGAAGCCAAATACTGAAAATTACAGAGAATTGTTCATAGCACTCCGGAGAGTTGAACAAAAGTTTGATTTCAACGGTTTCAAAATGAAACTTTTCAAAATAACCCTCTATGCTATTTCTATCTTGATATTTATTGAAATGGAAAAGATTTGTCACCAGGTTATAACAAAATCGAATATTTGGAATTCATTGTTCACTAGGTGAGTTATCGAGAAATATTTGTTGAATTTATTTATTTTTGCAAGTCTGGAAATAATTCGATGGAAATTTCATTGGAACAATTGTCTGCAATGAGGCACAATCACTAATACGAAAAATGAATTTTCATTTATTGTTGTTCATCGTGATATTCAAAATATGTAAAATCAGAATGTTTCTGTTTAAAGGAAAGAATGTGAAGAACAAATATATATATATATATATATATATATATATATATATATATATAAATATATATATATATATATATATATATATATATATATATCTCGAAATTGATTTATTGCCTGTTTGAATTAAATTCAATTTAAATTTATTAGTTTTGACAAAGTTGTAATATAACAACGAAACGTCAACAGAAATAAACTTTTTCATATTAAAAAAGCCTGTTATTGCTAAAAACTTTCGAAAATATATATATATATATATATATATATATATATATATATATATATATATATATATATATATATATATATATATATATATATATATATATATATATATATATATATATATATATATATATATATATATATATATATATATATATATATATATATATATATATATATATATATAAATACATATATATATATATATATATATATATATATATATATATATATATATATATATATACATACATATATATATATATATATATATATATATATATATATATATATATATATATATATATATATTCGAAAATTGGGGTGAACATATAAATCAACTCAAAAGGAAACTCAATATGGGGCTGTACATGATCAGAATGTTAACTAGGAAGGTCAATAGGGAGCTTTTGAAAATCATTTACTTTGAAAATGTTTGATCTTCAGTAAGGTACGGACTCATCATTTGGGTTGATGGTTCCGATAGTTATGGAATGTTTGTTCTCCGAAAATATGCTTCGAGAACTATAATGAGTTTGCGATATAGAGAATCATGCAGAATCAGTTTCAGAATATATAAAATTCTGGCTTTACCGGGCTTATATATTTTTGAGTGAACACTCTATTTAGCAAGGAATAATCATTATTTTGAAGACATATCAAACAGAAGTTAAACAAGACGTAATATTTCATTCCACTCTCCGAAGCATACCTTGTCATTAACAGAAAAAAATACAAAATACATGTGCATAGAACTTCATAATGCTTTGCCCAAATCTTATGTTTATATTTTGGATTTGAAAAAATTCAAACTTGAAGTAAGCAAAATGCTGATAAATGTTGATCCTTACTCGATAAATGATTTTCTGGAATATCGATTTATGTGAACAATAGTATTAGGATTTGAACAGTATATAGTTTCAGTTTGTTTTCGACGATTCAACATTTCTTTTGTCGATTCAATGATTTTGAGAATGAAGGTTACTATTATATATATATATATATATATATATATATATATATATATATATATATATATATATATATATATATATATATATATATATATATATATATATATATATATATATATATATATATATATATATATATATATATATATATATATATATATATATATATATATATATATATATATATATATACGCATACTACGGATGAAACGAAGCCCGGTACACACTGAAGGTGAAGTGAAGCCCGGTAGAAGGAGTGAGGGTGTGTGAAGCGGTATATGTTTGTTGTATATGTCTTTCCGCTTTTATGCAGACCGCGTTTTTACACTTGATATATATTTCCCATTAGATGAAGCCCGGCGATGTTGTCGGCGTTAACTAAGATTTAGTTGAGTGATTTGTTTTTAAAATGAGGAATGTTATCTTTGGGTATTGCATTTCGGATATTATTTCATTCGTAATTTAGTAGTTAAATAATATTTTAACATTGGCGTTACAAGATAAAGCGGTTATTGTTTCTGACGAAAAAAGCTCATTGAAAACTAGGTGAAAATAAAAATTTTTTTCATAATTCTTTCAGAGAAAAGTGAATAATTTTTGTACAATTTAAGAAATAAATAATGTTCATTTCTTGAATTGAATGAATTTTGTTTCAGTGAATCTATTTCTTACATATTTCAAACACTAAATGAAAATAAAGAAATTAGTAAAAGACATATCATTATTATCACCTATCATTATTATCTTTGGGTATTGCATTTCGGTTATTATTTCATTCGTAATTTAGCATTTAAATAATATTTTGAAATTGGCGTTACAAGATAAAGCGGTTATTGTTTCCGACGACCAAAGTTTATGTGCGAAATTAACAGATTTTTTTTTGAATCAGAAGCGAAACATTCGACCAAAAAATAAGAATACTGCGAGAAAGGTACGTATGTTTTAATGAATATTTTGATTTCAATTGAGAATCCTGTAAATACTTGCAATTGAGTTGTGAATATTCCTCATATTGTTCGAAATTTCAATGAAACCAAAATAATTCTGCGCTGGATAACTCAGAAGTGTCAATACTATACACGTTGTATAAAGTGGATAGATGTTTTTCGGTTAAAAAAAAATGATTAACAATATTCAGTATTTCCACTCACGTATTCTGAAACAAAAATACAAAAAAATTGTTCATTTACAGCTGCTGTGTAGTCTTATCGCAATTAAGGAAAACGTTTCCTTTTAATATTCAACATTGAAATTGTTGTGTTTGCAATCCAAACATAAAATCGTAAGTGAAAGTTTAACTGTAGTCAAATCTTCTGTATGTTATCATTGAGAAAAAAATGCTTGTTGACCAAAAAATCGGAAATCGTCTTGAGACAGACAATCTGAAATTACATCATCAAACTTTCAGAGTTTTCATTATAAAAACAAATTGAATGAACTGTTTTATGCATTTCTAATGATTTTGATATAAGTTGTTTGTATGTGTTTTTGTTTTATATTTTCCAGTTTAAATGTAAATTATTCTTTGTGTTCTTAGAAAACATCTATTAAAAATCATTTCAATTCCTCATCAGTAGAAGAAGTAATATTGGATGCCATCTGAATCAGAAATCTCATTGAATGAGTATAGTTATCTATCTAGTTCATCCAAAAGCAATTCACTGTTGTATTTTCCTTAAGGAACGTATTCAGACTCTTCTGCAATAATCTTTTGAACATAGTCAGATAGTAGTAGAATCGTTAAAGCAGAAATCTTCAAAGGGCTAAGTTATAAAGACTATATGGAAACTGAGGACATACGAGCAAATGCATACTTCATTTCATCTCAAATTATGCAATTCCTATATTACGACCACAATTGCAGATAATTCAAATTACAGAAGCAAATGATATTTTGGATTTCAGATCAGAAGATATCGTTTGATACTTGCCCTGAAGACCATCAAATGGCATTTTTGCAAAGATACACTCAACAATTCTGAACAAAATACGTGCAGGCAGCTGAAACCTTCGTCGTCAGTTTCAAGCGATCAACAATCGAAATGTAATGTTGAAAATTTTTCTTCATCTAGTCACGAAATAATCATCAAAATATTAATATTTTTCTACTCTATAAAATCTCAATTTCTCAGACTGAATGATAGACTTCGTCAGGTGGAATTTTTAAATTCATATCCGTTTTGAACTCTGAAGATCTTAAAATAGCTTATCAAAAATTTCTTTGAAATGAGATGAATTTTTTTTAAATATACAAAAGCTGTTTCAAATGTTTGGCGCGTTTTTTATGTTTTACATTACTTTCATATTTCGTTCTTAATTGAACACATTCAAATCTATAATGTTTGAATTTTTCGGTTATCATCAACACAATAATTTGAATACCCTGGGGTCTTCTCTGGTTAATATAACAATTCGATGCTCATCATATTGTTGTTAACTATTTTTGCCAAGAATGAAATTAAAACAACTAGGTACGTTTCGGTCTCCACCATAACGAGATTTCTCATAAATACATAATATATGAAGGAAATGTGTCAGAGAAATAGAAGTCAGTAATATATTTTCACATTTGTTGCAATTAACTTCATTTTCAAACTGAATTGAAGAACGTGATTCGGTGCAAAATGCCTATTCTGATGAATGTATACTATATCAAAAGAATCTATTTCAACTACACATTGGCTTTGAATTTGAATGCATCCTTTCTAAATTTTCAAGGTTCTCTTGTTTATAACTTCACCTTTCATTCAAAAGACATGTGATTGTTCGAATCTTGAAAAAAACATAATATTTTTGCTACCATTTATTATATTTGAATAGTCGGTCAACAGATTTATTTAAACAGTTTTACTTGCTGAGTTTTGCAGTTATTCAGTAATATCAACTTATTATAATAACACATGATTTTTTTCTAATTCTTTCTTTATATATCAAACAGTAAAAGTTGCAAAGGTACTTCTTCTAATAGAGGAAGAAAAAGGCAGCGAATTCAAGGGCAAAAACTTGAACGAAATAGGAATAGAAGCCGATGTTTTCCTCTCTTCAGAATCGGATGTAGAGGAAGACATTAGACATTACAGGAATTGAAGAACTAGAAATAGAGGAGAACATTTTAGAAAATGATACTAACGATTGGCTCCAACTTCTGGCATATTAAAAAAAATTAAACTAATAACAAAAAACAATTTTCTAGAGCTGGTTGGTTCAACGAAGAGAAGAAAGTTATGATGGACTATTTCAGAGAACATATAAATAAACTAACTCCGAAAAAGCACGAATGGGAAGAATTTTTGAGCACACATAAAAAAAACTATAAAAACTGGGCGAAAATCGAAATTTTTTTCATAATGCTTTCAGAAAAAACTGAATAATTTGTCACAATTTGTATTACAATTCAAGTAATAAATAATGAATGAGATCTTTTTTCAGTGAATCTATTTCTCACTTATTTCAATCACTAAATGAAAACTAGGAAATTAGAAAAAGACATATCATTATTATCATCTGTCATTAAAAATCATCCTTTCAGAAACTTGAGTTTCAAATTTGGACTAAGTTGGAAGTATTTGATTCATTTGATTGTAATAACTAAATTCACTCAAAAAATATAATGTTTCACTGTAAAAGGCGAAACTTGTCGAATAAAGAAATGTTCAGTTAGTGATTTTCAGGCTAGTATTTCTTATTACCTCTCATTTAAATATAAATAAACTATCACAGAGTACTTATCAGAGAGTCATCGCTATTGAATTTATTGAAAAATATTATTTCTTTATTCTATTTCATTTACACAAGATATATAATGCTGTATTACAGATATCATTAAATCATTCAGATTATGTGAATAAAAGAGTTTACGTCTAGGGAGTAAAAGAGAACGTCTACGAAGCACATGTATTGAATTCGAATACCAGGTATGAGTACGTCTGGATTTATGAGTTATTATGATGAATAACACAAACAAACATAAATGTGCTCCTTCATTCAGGAGTATTAATCGCCGTCATATTTGTTCTTTTTCTGAAAGAAGTACTCGAACAGATTTACCGGTTGCAAAAAAAATTTTTCGTATTTATTAAGTCATTCATTCCTACGCGAAATCGCACCCTCAATTTTTCTTAAAATTGACACCACCATTGTATATTTTTCCACTGAAAATAAATTATTTTAATATTTCCCAATTATTCATCCATTGTTGTATCCGTCGTTTCATCTTCTTTGAGATTAATCATCTGAGACAAAGATACTATATTTTTCTAATACTATATATAAATTTTTGTGTTCGTCATCTTTGGACATTACTCATTCATATCATTTATTTATTTCACCGCTGAAACTCATTTACATACACAAAAGTCCATGTCTCAGCTGGGATTCGAACCCAGATCTCCCTTGTGAGGGCCTCACTCTCTCATTACGCTACAGAGACGACATCTACTATATTTTTAAAATGACATCTACTATATTCCTTATCACTCCCTTCAAAAACTGATCTATTGAACTAGAGCCTCAATTACTCTAGTGAAACTGTTAGAAATTAGTATTTTTGTCATAAATATCATAGATAATTTCTTATGTACATCTAGGTAGGTAATGAAAATCTCCTATATTTATATACCGAGAATTTTATTCCACTTTTATTCATAGGTAATACCTACTTACGATTTAAGGAATATGTATGTTTAGTTCATTGAAATGCTGAATACTACCTACTTTCGATATTTTATACTGAAGAGCAATGTTGCCGATTCATAGCGCATATTTAATCTGTGTTGATAAGAACTTGCTGACGATAAGAACAGGCCTCCTAGCGCTGGATATGGAGTACTAACCAGTGTATATATACAGACGTAGCGCGGCATTAAGAAGCCCATAGCGATTTTAAATAACGTTTGTTTTCACAATACCTACCTCATGGTTTTGAAATATTCTAGCATTTTCTGATGAATCAGTGGCTACGTTATCAACGATAGTTTTTGTACCGCTATCATGAAAGGATTTCAACCATAATAATGCGATATACACACAAAAAATTAGGAAGCCCGTTTTGGGCTTCCTAAAACTGCCACGGGCTTCGTATAATCTGCAGAACGTACAATTTCGGGCTTCTTAATGATGGATTATATATATATATATATATATATATATATATATATATATATATATATATATATATATATATATATATATATATATATATATATATTATGATGATGACTCAATAGTTGAAACGTGCATTCGAGTGTATTAACCGTCTTTAAGATGTGTTTCAATGAATTATTAGACGAAAAGCAGTGAGGTTTTAGAACTTCTGATAAAAAGTTGTTTGCTTGCAAATTAGTACATGAAAGTCTGCGAAATGTGACGAACATTGATATGAAACTATTTCACAATAACCAGTTCCATCCTGAATTATTGGGACAAATAGCGAAACTAAGAAAAGTTCGATAGGAAAATTGAAAACACCAATCAAATATATGATATCTTGAAAATATGAAATATGTGAAAATGTCGAAAAAAGGTCTAAAGTATTGCTTTAAGTTCGCAAATTTGAATCAAATTAAATTATCGAATGGGTTGAAACTAAGAGGTACTATTTAAAAATCATGTATAAGTCACTCAGGCCTTGTTTTATAGGTGGTTATGATTGAACCAGTAAGCCAAAAGCGTTATAGAGTCACATACAGTCCAGCTACTGAACCTTTATGTATTTCATTACTTTACTTTTTTTATAATGCTATTATTATACCTACATATATTCAATTATGAGAACTAAATACTGTGGATATTGTGAGAGGTGTGTATTGGCCATGTATGATATTTCGAATTTTAATTCGGCCTCAGAAATGTGGGAATACTATGAGATGAATGATAATTTCAAAAAATTTTAGAAATTAGAAATGATCTCTGAATAGATATATAATAGGATGAGAAAACTAAAAACCATTGAATATTAAAATAAATTAAACTCTTGGCTTAATGTTTCACGAGTTATTTAACAATCTGTATAGTCAACATGTTTCAAGTCATAGTCAATCAAGACATGTTATAGTCAACATGTCTTGAAAATGAACTAACGCTCGAAACATGTTGACTATACATACTGTTAAATAAATCGTGAAACATTAAGCCAAGAGTTTAATTTATTTTAATATTCAATTATGTTTCACCAAGAGTTAAGCGAGAATTCAATCTCATTAATTAAAAACCATTGTTTTATATCGAATAGCTTTTATATCACAGAAATGTGCATAACAAATTATTTTAAAATCATACTAATAAGTTCAATATACCATGAATCAACTGTGTGATAGTTCACATTTAAATGAGAGGTGTAAATACTTGTCTAAAAATCACTGAATGAACAATTCTTTATTCGAATAGTTTCGTCTTTTACTACTTTAGTATTCTTAATAATGTCGTAAAAGGCGAAACGAGTCGAATAAAGAATTGTTCAGTCACTGATTTTTAGACAAGTATTTATTATTACCTCTCATTTAAAATAATACTTGTGTAGATGATTTAAAATACAAATTCACTTATTTTCTTGACAAAAAAATTTCTTATTTCAAATGAATCAATCGTAATTCTTGAGTTACAATCAATCAGTTTAACAAGAATGACAAATCTGGAACTACGATTCACATTCTTGGTTTTCATTCTCAAACCAAAATAAAATACTATATATTTAGAAACGAAAGTCTCGATTCGAAGTTTTCTCTTGTGCATGAATCAACTGAAAATCATTTTGTGTGTGCATTGGGATAAAAATTTAAATCTCTTGAACACAAATTTTTGTCTACACATTTTCAACTCGATTTTTTCTGTTTTTCTTTCAATACTGGAAGTTTCGTGAAAATTTTTTGTATTTTGATTTTGTGTTTTGTTTCTGAATACTTGAACATCTGAATTGTGACATGGAGCTTTCGCTTATGTCTTGGTGAAACATGATGTCAAACAATAATTAAAATTAACATATTTAATAGGCTTATGGGTTGTCATTTATTGAATTATTATGCAAGCAATGCAGGCTTATGCAAGCAATGCTAAACTCGCTCGTTATCCGAAGAGTGTTTTTGAAGTACAAAATGTGTAATAAACAGTTCAATAAAGAACGCCTGAAACACAAAGTTATCGTGAAATACAGGAAGATCGAATATAAATTTATCTTTATAATTTGTGAAACTTAAGCCAAGTGTGTTAATTTTAATTTATTGATCGCAATTGTTTTTGTACATTCAAGAATGGAATCACTATCAAGGAACGAACTCACCGGATTTTCAGCAGGTTAATATTAAATCTGCGATGAAACTGTCTGCAAATCAGCTTTCATGTCTTCAAATAGATTAACTTGAAGATTGAGATGACATCTTACAGTCTGATAAGTGCCTCTCAGAGGGTTTCGAATCGAAAAACATTCAAAATTAGTCAATGTAATTTGATGTATGATTTCACTTATACGGTGCATGACCAAATGTACAATCAGCGTTATCGAAATAAGAAATACACGTGACCGAGATGCTATCTGGACCAAGGCTATATGAATAACTTCGAAGCAATAAAAAAATTATTTCAGTTGATTTCAAATTGTGAACCATATGATGTTGATGTTTTTTATTCGTCATTATGAAGTTAGAATTAATTGAAACGAACGTATAATGTGATTTTCATTCGTTAATTTCGTTATCTCATAATTTATTCTTTTCATTTATCGGAGAATCTTCTCTTTTCAAAATAATATTTGCTTTCATATCATATGAATTTATTAATATTTGCAATTTAATTTCCTCATTCTATAATTAATTTTCCTTAAATTTTCAATATTTTTTCCGTATCGAAACTGAAAATTTGTTTAATGTTGTGGTTCTATACAGGCCCTGCAATTTGAAATGACGAATTTCAAAACCGATAACAACTGGTAGATATTGAACAGATTCATATTACCAGTGTCATTTAATTCTACAATTGCATGTCTGATGAAAATTACAAAATTTATGTACAAATTGAATGAACCTTCTTCTAAATGACCAATATAAAATTGCAGACACATTTGAAATGATCGCATAGTTCTTTGACACCTGAATATGTTCATCCTACAGGAAGATTCGCCGAATTTGAAATGAAAAAATCTCTTCATGACAAAAATTGAATTCAAATTCCATAATTGAAGAATACTCAAATAAAGCTACGGAGACAATTGTTATGAGTCTACGCAAAAGTATTTTGAAACTTCTTCTTTGTCCATATCCTAGAATAACATCGATGAAATGAAATCAAGCTGAAACAGATATAGGTATTTTGAGATTGTTCAAATATTTCAATGCTGATTAAAGACCAGAGAGTAGAATTCTTTTAGATTGCAGTGTTCGCTTTTGAACCCAAAGTCAATACCTGTTTCAATAGTTTGATTCGAATATTCCAATTATTCTAATATCAATATAAGATGAAATAATTGATTTTAACATATCACCATCACAAAACGTAGATACTCTTTTTATATTTTTTTTAGTGGCCACAAAAGTTTCAGTCATGAAATCGCAGGCTGCTACCCAAAATTATTTGGGAGTAAATTGGAAGACTCAATTTGAGATTCGACCACATATTTCATTTTATCAACATGAAATATTTCTGCCTTTGTGACAGTTAAGATAATTAATGAATTTTCTATAACGCTGTTCCTGATATAGTAAACCATTGTGAGTTTGTTTTTGTAGGTAATTTATTGTGGGCGCTATTCATAGTAGACCATCTTTTCAGTTTGTTCTTTAAATTTGAAGGTCGAGTCTTGTAGAGCTGCTCATTTTGTATTTCTTCATGATAAAGATCCTGCGTTTCCCCCCCCACACACACACACACACACACACACATATATATATATATATATATATATGCTTCTGGAGATTTTCGGGTTTGCTTCCGTGTGTTGTTTCGTTGGAAATCTTTGTTAAGGCGACGTTTCGACAAAGTCTCATTTGTCATTATCTAGCCGTTTGGTTGTCTACAAATCGTGAACTTAGACTGAGCAATTCGCGTTACTTCACTCATATTTATAACTTTCGCTCGCGCAAGTTGTAACGACGTTCCTGATTGGCTGGTGCGGTCAATTGTGTGAGGGCTCCGCCCACTCGATCTTGTGTTTGCTGCATTTTACGTAACATGTTTTTCTTGTTCGAACTGTGAATAACAACTTTCCATGGTTGCGGTAAATTTAGAGCATCGTCTCGTTTATTGAAATTAGGAAGCTTTTCTATCTCAACGGCTTCTCTTATTATTCTTTTATTAAAATTTGTTTCCCCACAGATTTCTTTTGATTCATCAAAATTGATCTTGTGATTTGTTTCTTCAATATGCTGCACTATTGCTGAGGTTTTCAAATTTTTGGAGATGGCTAATTTATGTTCTTCTATTCGGGTGGATATTCTTCTATTTGTCTGTCCAACATAAACTTTTTCACAGGATGAGCATGGAATGCAGTAAACGCCTTGATTTTCTAAGGGTATATTATCCTTCGGATTTTTCAAAACACTCTGTATTGTTCTGTATGGTTTGAAAATAGGTTTTATATTCCGCTTCGTAAGTATTATTCGTAAGTATTACTTCGGAAGCGGAATATAAAACCTATTTTCAAACCATACAGAACAATACAGAGTGTTTTGAAAAATCCGAAGGATAATATACCCTTAGAAAATCAAGGCGTTTACTGCATTCCATGCTCATCCTGTGAAAAAGTTTATGTTGGACAGACAAATAGAAGAATATCCACCCGAATAGAAGAACATAAATTAGCCATCTCCAAAAATTTGAAAACCTCAGCAATAGTGCAGCATATTGAAGAAACAAATCACAAGATCAATTTTGATGAATCAAAAGAAATCTGTGGGGAAACAAATTTTAATAAAAGAATAATAAGAGAAGCCGTTGAGATAGAAAAGCTTCCTAATTTCAATAAACGAGACGATGCTCTAAATTTACCGCAACCATGGAAAGTTGTTATTCACAGTTCGAACAAGAAAAACATGTTACGTAAAATGCAGCAAACACAAGATCGAGTGGGCGGAGCCCTCACACAATTGACCGCACCAGCCAATCAGGAACGTCGTTACAACTTGCGCGAGCGAAAGTTATAAATATGAGTGAAGTAACGCGAATTGCTCAGTCTAAGTTCACGATTTGTAGACAACCAAACGGCTAGATAATGACAAATGAGACTTTGTCGAAACGTCGCCTTAACAAAGATTTCCAACGAAACAACACACGGAAGCAAACCCGAAAATCTCCAGAAGCATATCATTTTCTCCGTGAAAACCTAACCATCAACATATATATATATATATATATATATATATATATATATTTCTTGAAATTGATTTATTGTTATTTAAAATTATTTATTTCTTTGATAATGAAAATCAATAAGTGAATATACAAAAAAACTAATTTGATTTTTCGAAAAATTAAGTTTGACATTTGATATCCATAGTAACTCATAAATTCAATTATTCATTAGTTTTGACAAAGTTGTAATATAACAACGAAACGTCAACAGAAATAAACTTTTTCATATTAAAAAGCCTGTTAATGCTAAAAACTTTCAAAAAAATATATATATATATATATATATATATATATATATATATATATATATATATATATATATATATATATATATATATATACATAAAGTAAATACAATAATATATAAACAATGTATGACGCGGAAGAAAATTTAAATGAAAGTGAAAATTGTTGGCATATCCCGCAGATTGCTATCATCCGTTGACACGTGTTTCGAGCTTATTGGCTCTCCTCAGAACGGCATAGCCAAGTTCAAGTTGTACGAACTTGGAGATGAAAACACAAAAAAACTAAGAAATACAGACAACCCCTGAAGGAAGTCGCCACGTTTCAGGCTGCCGCGTTTGTTCTCTCCGGATTGCGAGATTTGAAAGACTACATAAAAGATTGTCGGCATATCCCGCATTATTGAGGCATTATAAAACAACGATTCTTCAGGAAGCAATATCCGCTGCTGAAACAATGGTTTTTGACGGTCATTTAAGAATTAGTGAAATGGAACAGCAAGAACGAAAAATTCCCAGATAGATTTACGGGCCAATCAATAGAAACGCCATTTGGATAAAAATACCTCAAAATGAACTGTATCAAAAGACAAATACAATAACGGAAGAAATCAGAAAACGAAGAGCAAAGTTCTATGCACATGTCTACAGAATGAAACAGTCCAGAATAGCGAAGAAACTACTCGATATAATTATAAAAATTTACAGGCCAAGAATTTACTTCATCAAAAGACAAATACAATAACGAAAGAAATTAAAAAGCGACGAGCAAAGTCCTATGCACATGTCTACAGAATCAATCAGTCCAGAATACCGAAGAAACTACCCGATATATGTAATTATAAAGCGTAAATGCGGGACAGAGTGGCTAAAAGAGGTCCAAAAGGATCTACAACAGATCAATATAAAAAATCTTGGAGATCGCAAGGAGTGTCGCTATAGAATGGCACATGTGAAGTTCGAGCAAAAAAAAAATTAAATCGCCAACCTTGAATAATATGGACATATAGATGAACGGAAGAACCAGCATTCGGAAAGGATGAAACGTTTTTGGGAGGCAAAAAGTTGAAGCATTATAGCTATAAAAATTTTATTATAAACAAAAGTAACATCACTAATGATCATAAATGACATGACGGGTATATTGCAGGCAATGCTATCGCGTTTGTTATCAAATTATATATATTTTGACATATAATTCAATTGATGAGATCATTGTTGAAAGTATGAAACGCTAATTGTTTCGAAAACATGTCATGTTTTCGTTAATTTCTCTGTGTATAGTTCAAAAGTTAGTATTAGTAACATTTAGAGGTTTGTTACAAGTATTTGTTTCCATAAATGCCAAAGAATTTATTTTTATTGATTAAATATTCGAACAGTGTTGAATTTATTAAACATTGATTAATTCAATACATTTTTAGGAGGATGCACATTGAAATAAAGGAGGTATTATGGAGCAGGTGTTGTTTTTCGACATCCTTTGGAACATTGGGACAATTGACAGCATTTTTCATCATCTGGACAATCGTGGTCATAACGGCACTGCTGTGCTAGTGGAACGATGCAGGATATATCGAATGATATGTTCTTCGTCTTTGGACATTTTCCATTTTTAGCTGAAAACATGATCAGAGTTTGTGAATATTGTATATATCGTTCAATAAATCAGATTCTGATAGAATTAATTTTCAATAAATGCAGGAAATAGTGAGTATTCCATAGTATAATAAAGAAACATTGGCGAGACATGATCTGAATTTCTGAACTGTACATGAATCATTAAGTTAATAATTCATAATTTGAGTGAGATGGAGATTTTCCAATTGAAAAACCTTGTTTGTGTTGAGAATATCGAAGAAAACTGAGTATTATCAAAATGCACTAAAACCAGAGAGATTTATATTATATTTTCATTTGAATTTCATTTCAAGGCATTCTAATGAATGGTAGTTTCCTTTCATAAAATCTAGGTGCTTGTGCGTTATTACTGAGAAAATCGATAATCGAAATATCGAAGTATTTCAAATAAAACACTCAAGAAGCCGCCTACAAAAATTTTGCCAACGATAACGAACCTATCACTTTCATGAGTAAATATCTTCGAAAAATCATGAAAATTGTTGAACGATAATAATATAATTAGTTGATCCTTATAGGGATCAACTAATATCATCATAATATAAACCATCAGTATTATTCAATCATTCAAGAATCGATCACTTTCAAAACGCACCTTGGTCCTATATCCGAATGATCGTGAACTAATCATGTGAGCTTCCTCTATCGATGCAAAAACGTATAGAGCTCTGTCTGTAATGTGTTAGAATATTCCCATGCATAATCGCTCCAGATCATCCAGGCGGGAAAAAAAATGACTAGTTTCGGGGTTCATGGCTCAGTCAAACACTTAATCGAAATATCTCAAATAAAACTCTCAGGGAGCTGTCTACACAATTTGTAGACATTTTTGTGAAATGTCTACAAAATCTCGACGTACTCTCACTAATGTTGTCAGGACGAGGAATATAGAATGCTAGTGAGAGTTTATACGTCTTTTCTTCGATATAGGGAGCTCATGTGATTAGTTCTCGTAATGTTCTCGTGATGTCCTCCTCATTGGGATATAGGACCTGAGGTTGTTTTAAAATTCATCAATTCTTGATTGATTGTTGGAATAAAAGTGATCATACCCGATAGAGATGAAACAATTGTATCTTATTATCATTCAACAAGTTCGATGAAGTTTCGAAGTGCACTCAAAGCTGACTCTCGAAAGACTAAACTCATCAGTTTAGTCTTGAAAATGAGCTAACGCTCGAAACATGTTGACTATACATATTGTTAAATAAATCGTGAAACATTAAGCCAAGAGTTTAATTTATTTTAATATTCAATTATGTTTCACCAAGAGTTAAGCGAGAATTCAATCTCATTAATATATTTATGTACATATATATATATATATATATATATATATATATATATATATATATATATATATATATATATATATATATATATATATATATATATATATTGTTTCAGAGGCCCTCAAGCCGCCTCTATGGTTTATGGATGTTTGGAGAAATGATGAGACTGTTGAGAACCGTAGTAGGCACGACCAGAGAGCTCATCTAGCAGTATCATTTTCAATGTTCAGGAGATCGAAGTGCCTCTGTAACTAACGTTTGAGATTCGCTCGAGAACAACAAGTAACAACCACGTGTCGAATAGTTGGTTCTTTACAAATAAGGATAAATATAACTAAAAATATGAGTGTCGTTGAATATTTCCACTCATAGAATAAGATATCACAACAGTTATCTAGAGTACAGTGACATAGACAGAAGTGTGACATTTGTTGTGTTCATTTTCAGTTTGTAAATTAAAGATTATTTATTGATTGTTAAGAGTTAGTTATTGGAATTTATCCGTCGAAACCCATAATTCGAAACTATATATATATATATATATATATATATATATATATATATATATATATATATATATATATATATATATATATATATATATATATATATATATGGGTATATATATTCTTCTATAAGACAGTATACTCACATCCTTTGAAACGACATTCCTCAATCATTATGCATTCTCGAAACCTTGTATGAGTGCAAGTACACTTGTAACAATTGCTGATCTTATATTCATTCTCATTGCAGATACCTACAACAAATATATCATAAGAATAATAAATTGAATTTACAAATGTATCATTGATAATTTTTCCGAAACCGTTGTAGGATATGAATATTGAAATTTATCGAAAAATAACTGATGTTTCAAAAATACTTTCAAGTTTGTATATGTATATACGCTTATACATACATATATACACATCATTTAGAAAATATTTATATATATATATATATATATATAAACATGTGTTCCGAACTTTCTGGACTTTATCAGATCGGACGAAGCCAAAATGGATAATGAATAATGAAAAAAATAATAAATGAAAATTTTAATTCCCTTCGACATTAATGTTGAAAGCATTTCAATTACATAGCACCCGATCGTGTTCTGCTTTACAACAAACGACAATTTTATAATTGCATTCAAATTTACCAAAAGAGAAGAATTTTGAAATTATTCGTTTTTAAAATAAACCTACCTGCTTTCGGATTGAAGCACCTATCAAATGCTACACATTTAGATTTTCCTCCTTGGCATATGCAAATAGAACAGGAGTCGTGAAAGAAGATATCTGGTTGACAAGGATATCCCGTCATTTCTGAAAGTCAGTCTCGAAATTAATGAATAATAATAGAAAAGGTTACACAAAGATATATATATATATATATATATATATATATATATATATATATATATATATATATATATATATATATATATATATATATATATATATATATATATATATATATATATATATATATATAAATTATTATTATTATTAATACGATTGTTCCCCATGAGGAGAGCGACTGAACTTGAATTCTCAATTATTAGGACTTTTGCTTCATCTTTTTTGCCTCCCAAAAACGCTTCATCCTCTCTGAATGCTTTTTCTTCCGCTCACCTGTCCATTTTACTCCAGGTTGACGACTTGAATTCTGCTCAAACTCCACATGTGCGATTTTATAGCGACATTCAGTGCGATCTTCAAGATTTCGAGCAGTTTCTTCGGTATTCTGTACTGTTTCATTCTGTAGACATGTGCATAGAACTTTTCTCGTCGTTTTCTGATATCTTCCGCTATCGTATTTGTCTTTTGATACAATTCATTCTGAGGTCTTTTCATCCAAATGCCGTTTCTATTCATTGGCCCGTAAATATTTCTGAGAATTTTTCGTTTTTGTTTTTCTATTTCTCTAATTCTTGAATGACAGTCAATGGACGCCCATTTCCACTTTGACCTTTTAACACACTCCACGACATACCTCACTTTTGTTTGACCTCTTATCCAGCTGCAGCGCATTCTATCTTGTATGGTAAGGCCCATCATGTATCGTTCTATACTACGCTAGGTTGTTCGAAGCTTATGGATGTGACCAGATTTTTGTGTACAAGTTTCGCTGGTAATACGCATTGGTCAAACACTTTGCTCTTCAAGGATATTGGCATATCTAATTTGAAGATGTGTTTCAGTTTCAGTATATATATATATATATTTATATATATATAACTATATATATATATATATATATATATATATATATATATATATATATATATATATATATATATATATATATATATATATATATATATATATATATATATACTATTATACTAGTATAAATATTTACTATTTACTAAAAAGAATTTAAATATTTAATATTTCAGTGCTCCACTTATCCACATTTGTGAAGATGTTAACAAGACATGGCCTCAACTGCGGTGTAATTCGCGTCGCGTGTCATTGATCGTTTTGAACAAATTGAAAGAACTCGATTGTATTATAAATTCCGTTTTTTGTTTAATGTCATCTTCTAATTAAGTCAAATCTAAAAATTTATTGTGCCTATTATTATTACATTAAAAATCTACTATGACTGACTTGTCTCCATTGGATACTTTAGTTAGCATTTCTTCTGTTTTCTTCATGTTTGAGACATAACACACTTGCAGAAATTCGTGCAAGTATCATAAAAAATTATTATTCCATAATTCAATACAGAAAAGCATTTTCTCTAACAATAATCTCTTGAAGTATAATGGAGGCATCATATTGTACATGTTTCACATAGCCAGCTCTGTTTTGATATTCTTTTAAATAATTCATAAAAAATTATCTGAAGAACGTTATAGCATACTTTTGATATTGTATATTCACAATTCCAATGATATGAGCACGATACCTATTTGAATTAATTTTTCTGTATTTATGTGTCCACCTCTACATTTAAAGGTGAGAGTACTTCCTTAGGCGTCACCCTAAATGGGGATAACAGATCGCTTCCAGATTGAGATAACAGAGCGCAACTCATGGCAATAGTTCAATAAATTGAATGAGATTGTCATAAAACGTCGTTGCCATATTGGTAGCATCTGAATTGATCAGGACGTGTGAAACTTTCATTGTTTGTGTTTGAGCTACTCGTTGAGCTATTCATTTTTTTCCATAGATGCCTAATATTGGAGATATATTACATATACATACGACATATACATACGACATTCTAATCTATTTCTGCCTTCTGATTCGTGAGAGGATGTTAGAGTTCCTTGAAGAACGAAACAACTGTCTCGCATTTTCATCAGGTGTGTCATCGATTTAAATATTTCTCCAGCATTTATCTCTTGAAGTATAATGGAGCCATCACATCCTACATGATCTCATAGCTAGCTCAACTATAACATTTTTCTGATCAATTTGAATTTTTCGCAATGGTCTAGTATTCATTTTCTCAAATATTTCATTCAGTGTCATTAGCAGGAAACTTTATATATATATATATATATATATATATATATATATATATATATATATATATATATATATATATATATATATATATATATATATATATATATATATATATATATATATATATATATATATATATATATATATATATATATATATATATATATTATATATATATATATATATATATATATATATATATATATATATATATATATATATAATATATATATATATATATATATATATTTATAAATATATAAATATATTATTTATATATATATATTTTATATATATATATATATATATATATATATATATATATATATATATATATATATATATATATATATATATATATATATATATAAAGTTTCGTGCTAATGACACTGAATGAAATATTTAAGGAAATGAATACTAGACCATTGCGAAAAATTCAAATTGATCAGAAAAATGTTATAGTTGAGCTAGCTATGAGATCATGTAGGATGTGATGGCTCCATTATACTTCAAGAGATAAATGCTGGAGAAATATTTAAATCGATGACACACCTGATGAAAATGCGAGACAGTTGTTTCGTTCTTCAAGGAACTCTAACATCCTCTCACGAATCAGAAGGCAGAAATAGATTAGAATGTCGTATGTATATGTCGTATGTATATGTAATATATCTCCAATATTAGGCATCTATGGAAAAAAATGAATAGCTCAACGAGTAGCTCAAACACAAACAATGAAAGTTTCACACGTCCTGATCAATTCAGATGCTACCAATATGGCAACGACGTTTTATGACAATCTCATTCAATTTATTGAACTATTGCCATGAGTTGCGCTCTGTTATCTCAATCTGGAAGCGATCTGTTATCCCCATTTAGGGTGACGCCTAAGGAAGTACTCTCACCTTTAAATGTAGAGGTGGACACATAAATACAGAAAAATTAATTCAAATAGGTATCGTGCTCATATCATTGGAATTGTGAATATACAATATCAAAAGTATGCTATAACGTTCTTCAGATAATTTTTTATGAATTATTTAAAAGAATATCAAAACAGAGCTGGCTATGTGAAACATGTACAATATGATGCCTCCATTATACTTCAAGAGATTATTGTTAGAGAAAATGCTTTTCTGTATTGAATTATGGAATAATAATTTTTTATGATACTTGCACGAATTTCTGCAAGTGTGTTATGTCTCAAACATGAAAAAAACAGAAGAAATGCTAACTAAAGTATCCAATGGAGACAAGTCAGTCATAGTAGATTTTTAATGTAATAATAATAGGCACAATAAATTTTTAGATTTGACTTAATTAGAAGATGACATTAAACAAAAAACGGAATTTATAACACAATCTAGTTCTTTCAATTTGTTCAAAACGATCAATGACATACGCGAATTACACCGCAGTTGAGGCCATGTCTTGTTAACATCTTCACAAATGTGGATAAGTGGAGCACTGAAATATTAGGTATAATTTCATGTCTGTTATCATGAAGCACAGATAATAAATGTTCATAGTATTATTAATAACAAACTTAATATAAATTATCGTAGATTTTTCACGGAACATGTTAAGCATACTTTTATTTCCAGGCTACAAGAGCAGGATTGGAAATTGGCTAATGGGAAAACGGAAACAGTCAATAGACAATGTTACATGTTTATGTGAGTATTTTATAGTGTTTTCTCTTAATGTTTCCTATTTAAATAGGTAGGTCACAAAAAGCTCAAAATAAGCGTATATGATATTCGAATGTAAAAGTAGATTAAACATAGGTACTGTGGGTAGTAAGCAGACAAAACCTTGAGTATTAAGAGTGAAACAAAAAAGCGAAACAGTAATATGCATACTTCTTGAACATTTGAAAATAGAAAGTAACGCAATAAAGTAGCCGTTTGTAGCGAAGTCAGGTGAAAAAAGAAACTGTGGCCAAGGAGAGGGAGAACCAGTCATTATAGGGATCAAAATCAACAAATATTTCGATGACTTAGCGTTATAAATGTTAAAAACGTGAATGATATTTGCCCATGGTATTGTCATGAGTTGAACTCATGTTCACTTATGAGACCAATTATGATGAGGACGTTAAAATGTTAGGAATCGAACGTCAAAAAAAACGGAGAGAAATATTGGATATGATCCAAATACTAGTGAAAAGTGAACCGACAGTGAATGACAAATTGGACACAGAAACCTAAGTCATATTCCATGCCATTACTGAGAAAACAACAGGTCGAGAAAACAGGACAAGAATCAAAATTCCACATCAAAGTACCAAATAATGACATAGATGAAAACAGACGCGGAAAATATATTGTCTAAGAGAAACGAATTTGTATTGATAAATAAATAGAGAATTAATAAAAAGCAAATCAGTGAATTAGTCAATAAGGTAAATAGACACAATTCAAATTTGAATT